>WBNM01001548.1:0-30820 GCA_013399055.1 Ramphastos sulfuratus
ACTTGTTCCTAAGGAGAAGAGACAAACATCTTGCTACAGCTTCCTTTCAAGTAGTTGTAGAGTGAGAAGGCCTCCCCTTAGACTCCACAAATTCTTAGAGACTGAAAACCATTTGGTTCAGATCTTCTGAACCTCAGAATGTCTCCTGTCACCCTGGCTATAATAGAGCCATCAGAAGTCTTTTACAAATGCTTGCTCAAGTGTGAGATGACATCTCAGTTATTTCTACTTGCCCTTCTTGTGACCATAGCAAGCTCAATAAAATGTCTTGAAGCCTAACATATTGTTTGCTATTAACACCTTTCCTTCCCTATTTTACTGGAGCGTGCTGCTACAGGAAAAAAAAAAGAGTCCAAAGCTATTTATCTTGGGAGAGTCACAGAGTGCTAAGGGTGGGAAGAGACCTCTGGAGATTATTTAGGCCAACTCTCCCTGCTAAAGCAGGATCACCTAAGGCAGGGTGCATCCACACAGGTCTTTTAAAGTCCCCAGAGGAGACTCCACCACCTCTCCAGGCAGCCTGTTCCAGTGCTCCAGAAGTGAAGTTTTTCCTGATGTTTAAGTGAAAGAGAAGCTCTCTATTTGCATCAGGACAGACAGCAATATTTTTGTCACCTATGAGGTACTCATAATCATGGAATGCTTACTTTGTAAAAATAGTAGAACAGAAAACAGGAGTTTTTGAGACATACACAACATAAATAAAAAAGATGATATAGCAAAGGATGTAGTTGCATCTTTGAAAGGCCGCACAACATCTTTGGTTTCAGCAGTGTGCTGTGTACCAAAAAGCAGTTGGTCTGATCTCGGCACACTGCTAGCAGAACAGCTTGCAGGAGTGGAACAGATCAATGCTTCCCATCCTTACCACTCCTTCAACCCAGACTAGTGGGAGCTGATGTTTTTGGAACACATTCCTCCACTCCACTGGATGTGAAGTTTAGCATTTTAATTTACAGACTGCACTGGGATTTTAGTATTTTAATCAAGGTACTGCAAAATGTTCCTTTTCAGAATCACAACATAATTTAATTTGGATGTGACCCCTGCTGGTGCAGCCTCCCACACAAAGCGAGACAAACTTTTGAGTTAGATCTGACTTTAAACTTAGATGAGATGCTGAGGGTCACCTCTACCTGGGTTCCAGGTAGTCCCCACAATGGGCAACCCAGAAGCTCCTCTTCCCCACAGGAAATTTCCAATTGCCAGAAAAAGAAGGGCCTGCCTTCAGCTGAGATTCTTTTTTGATAGGTGCTGCTCACTATTTTACCCAAGGAGCAAACTGAAAACTTCAAGCATAGAACCAGTCTTAGGTCTCCCGCAAAGGCAAAAGAAGTGTTAGAAGTGACAGAATTTCCAGCACTAGTAGAAATTCATTGTAGAAGAGTAACACACTTCTTAATTTCCAACCAACTTTTATATATGAGTCTTATCTCAAATGTCTTCATAGGGTTTTTTCTTCTCTTATCTTGCTTGGATACTGCCTCCTACACCTTACTGACTTTTTCTAGTCATTAATTCTCCTTTTGCAAATTTTCATCCCTCGACTCCTAACCAACAGTTCTACAGAGCACTTCAATTGCTGTCTTTCTCCCTTTCCTATTTGCTGACTTTTATTCCTCCCAGAAAGCCACTTTCAAGCCAAGATCTAATTCAGGAGAAGCAGAAAGTTCAGTTCCTCCAGTCCTTGGATGACAATCATCTTTTTGCAACCTCCCAGCAGTTTTTCTGTGCATGACAAATGTATCACAGGAAGAGCAAAGTGAGACTCTTACCAAGAGGTCTCTAAGTACTTAAAGAGTACAGAGGTCACCATGACTCAATGTATGCTCCAAAACTTAGCTGCTGGATCCTGACAACTCATAAAACAACTAACGACTCTCAGCAGCTCTACCATCCACATGTGCTGGTGTAGCTCATTTCCCTCTATAGTACCTAAAATGCACAAAGGGTCTCATTTAACCATGGACTTGTGGGTATCTTTTGAGAAAGGAGAACAAGTCAGAGCACAATCAGAGGGAAGGGAGGGGTGGCCAGGCTAGCAGCCAGCCAGGCTAACCACACCACAGGTGTGCTGCTGAGGAAGGACTGTGAAATCAGACCTGCAAAAGCACAACAGAGAGAGATTGTTTCAGCCTTGCTAGGGGCAAGCTGGGTGGCTGAAGAACACTACCACAGAGCAATGGAAGGAAAAGTGACCTTTGCCTGTCTGCCTGGGGAGTTGGCTTAGTGAGGTGTGAATGGGCATTACACAGAGAACGGAAGCGAGGGTGATGGGGCCAAGGTTCAGTTTTTGCAGAGATGTATGTAAGAAAGTGATCATAGAACCACAGAACTGATGAGGTTGGAAGAGACCTTTGAGATCATCAGGTCCAACTGCTCACCCAGAGCTCACAATTCCACCACTACTGCTGAGCTGCTGCCACTAAACCATGTCACTCAGTACCACATCCATGCATCTTTCAAGTACCTCGAGGGATGGTGACACCACCACTTTTGCGGGCAGCCTGTTCCAACGTCTAAGAACTATTTCTGTGAAAATTTTTTTCCTAATATCCAACCTAATGATGAACAAGAGTGTACTAAAATTCAAAGGATATTCCATGTGGGGCAGAAGAGAGTCATCTGCTTAGGGACATGGTTTAGTGTTGACCTTGCAGTGCTGGGTTGAAGGTTGGACTATATGATCTTGAAGGTCTCTTCCAACCAAAGATACTCCGTGATTCTGTGAAATTCAGCTCTTCTTTAGGTTTGGAGCATGGTAGATGAGTGACACTAGTGTCCTCTGAGATGATCTGGACAACCAAGAGTGGAGCTGCACACAGTCAACACATAGCCTTGCAGTTTACACTTTACCACAAAAAGCCATAAAAGGTGACTGGGGTTCCTACATACACCGAGACTGCTCAGCAATGCAGCCTGATGCCAGGAGCACTGTGTGCCACTTTCACAGTTATCAGATTCCTCTTACTATCACAAACCTCAGCTTGAGAATCTCCCTCATGACTCCTTAGCAGGATGAAAAAGGTTACACTTTTTGCAAGGTCATGTGAGCTGGAGAGCACTTCATGCAATTTTAAGAGGCACAGAAACGTTTTATTTCCTTTCTGAAAACAAACCTCAACAATATTTGCAGAATCTGTTTATAGATCATTGCAAACAAGCTCAGAAATAGAATATAATTGGACTTGGTGTTCTACTGAAGCTGAAGTGCTTTATTTTGCGGTGGTGCTTCCTCCTCAAGAGAGATGCATCACATTGCTGATACACTTTTGGGTTGTCTTTCACACTTAAGAAAAGCAGTTTTAGTCCTTTTTGGATGTCAAACAAATGGTTTCTCCTGTCTAGGAGCTTTTTGAGTTATGGTGGATTTTTCCTAAGGTAAGACTCCCAGTGATGGCTTCTCATCAGAAGGTCTAATGAGATTATTCAAACTTGTCAATTAACTACCTCACATAGGACTGTTGGAGCAAGTTCAGAGGACTAGATGGTGAGGGCTCTTTAGCTGCATTCACAGATTACATCAGGTTGGATGGAATCCTCAAAGGTCATCTTCTCCAATGCCTCTGCAGTCAGCAGGGATGCCTGCAACTAGATCAGGCTGCCCAGGGCCACATCATGTCTGATCTTGAATGTCTCCAGGGATGAGGCCTCAACCATATCCCTGGGCAACCTCTTCCAGTATTTTACCACTCTCATTGTAAAGAGCTTCCTCCTGATGTCCAACCTAAATCTACCCAGCTCGTGTTTCAAACCACTGCACCTCGTCCTATCACTACAAGCCCCCCTCCTAAACAGTCCCTCCCCAGTCTTCCTATAAGTCCCTTTCAAATACTGAAATGTAGCTATAAGGTCTAATCTTCTGCAATTCTGTTCTTGCTCTCAGATCCAGAACTGAAAAAAACTTGCAAAAAAAAAAAAAAGAATGAACTTGGAAGAAGATGCTTTCATATAGTAATTCCATGAGTCTTTACATTAGGTGTCTTTAAAAATCACTGCAGGAGACCATGGTGTGTCTGCACCAAGTATGCAAGCACGCTAGAAATGTGAAGAAAGAAAAGAAAAACAGGTGGGATACTACATACCTGAAAAAAAATTATTTAATGTGTATTTCAAGATGATGCAGTTTGAAACACATGCTGCTTGCTTACAGACTGCCTGCAAGAGCCAATGGACAGCAGGGGAGCAGGGCTTTAGACTAATGATCCTATATCTGGCAGTCCTACCATTCCATCCTGCACAGCACTACTGCACTTGTCCTGCTTCTGGCCATCTTCATCAGATCTCATTTCTTCATGTAAACGTTGGCATCTCCACTGACTGTCATCTGTAACAGAGCAGCCAAGCATGCAGCTTGTGTTGACAACCAATAGTGAGTTTGGCCACAAACCCCAAGATGTCAGTGTCCTTTTTAGCTAAAGCTGCACTCTGAGTTCTAAATAGAGAAGAGTTGTCAAAAGGCAGATAAAAGGCACTATCAAGACAAATGGAGTTATGGGATCAGCCCTGAAAGCCATCCCAGATGTGCCTCATCCGGAATATCTAAGAACATGAAATCAGGAGTTTAAACAGTGGTCCCAGTTTATGAAAATGCCATGATAGTTCTTCCTGATGACAAAAATATCCATATTTATGTCCTGCACCAACTAACTATAGACGTACAATGAAAGATCTTTAGATCTGCAGCCTGCGGCAAAAACTTTATTTTCATACAATTGTTGGTCAGTTCAGTTCAGCTCTATTACCTGGCCTATGCAGGAGCTGCAGATTGATCTCAGCAGCAGAAAATCCTTAGTAACTAAAGAGTAACACCTGGATTTCAACCATTAGACATGCTAAACTATAATCAACAGTCCTCTAAAGCTGCAGTCAGATCATTGACCTGCACCATCTGGTTCAGTTATACAAATGCCATAAAAACAGCAACCAGTGTCCAAGTCATAAATGATGCCTGACAGGAGTTTGGAAATTCTGATGATGGAGCTAATGAACAGCAAGAGGAGAAATTCTTTACAGTGAGGGTGGTGAGACACTGGCACAGGTTGCCCAGAAAGGTTGTGAATGCACCCTCCCTGGAAGTGTTCAAGGTCAAGCTGGATGAACAACCTGGTTTAGTGGAAGACGTCCCTGCCCATGACAGGGAATCTGAGCTAGATGACCTTCAAGGTCCCTTACAATCTAAATCATTCCATGAATCTGTGAAATTCAGGAAACTTCACTGAGTCTCAGTCTTGAAATTCTTGTTCCTAAGTAAGCAAGCAACGCAGGAAAAAAGTAAAAGCGACAAAAACCACAGCATAGAACAGACACGATGCCAGATCGACTGAAAGTGGAAGATATTCTCAAGATATTTGATATAGTAGTAAAAATGTTCTTCCATCACTCCATCAGGTTGCTTGTCAGTTGTACTGAGGGGAAACAAAAAATGAGAAACCATTGAACTGTTTGCCTGGAAGAGTCCAATCATTATCTAACTTGACCAAGGCAGGTGCTAAACCATGTCTCTCAGCACCACATCTCTGCTCCTCTTAAACAACTCCAGGGATGGGAATTCAGCCACTGCTGTGGGGATTCTGTCCCAATGTTGGAGAACCCTTTCAGTGAGAAGTTTCTTGCAATATCCAATCTAACCCACTCCAAAACTGCACCAAACACACCTAGCCTTTCCAAACAATGTGTCTGCATGACAGTACAATAGATGGAGAAATCAAATCAATTAATAAAGACACCACTAAGAGCATATGCAAAGACTTCCAGTAATGCATGTTGGCCTGTGACCATGAGACTTGCGGAGCTCCATCACCTATCCAAATTAGCACTTAATAAATACAAGATTTGATCTCCATCATACTTTATTCAGCTGCAAATTATAACAAGAAACATAAAAATGCAGAATCTGTTCTCTTTTCAGGGTTATATAATGGTTATTTTAAGCCTAGCAAGTCTTTTCCAACAGTAAATTTTCCATTACTCCTTTTTATTCTTCCACTCTCCCCAATAAGTTAAGGCTGGGTGCCTTTAGAAGATGGTAAATCAGATTAATAACTACCAAACATGGAATGGTAGCAGAGTTGGAAAGTCCATGCTGCCACACCCCTTTCAAAGGGACTGAATTCTGATCTTCCCAGTAATTCCCACATATTCTATATTTAAACCTTCACCCGGCAAGGAAATGCGAAGGGTGTGGTTAGCATTTGGCACTTCCAAAACACAGATGTCACAAAATTGTAGCATTATAGAAAGAAATTCTCACAGAATTGTAGGTTTATAGAAAGAAATTTTTCCAGAGGTAGGCGGTGTGGTGAAGCACTGGAGCAGGTTGCTCAGAGAAGTTGTGGAGGCTCCAAGCCTAGCAGTGTTGAAAGCCTGATTGGATGGTTGTTATGAATATTCAAATTTGATACTCGGGAAATATTAAATAGTGAAACTTTATTAACACGAATTCCCACACCAAACAAATACACACCCCTAAACAGTGAACTATTTACAATTAGGTAAGGTTCGAATACCCAGTCGGGAATTGCTTACACAAAAGGCATAAAGGAAGACCTCTTCNAAGCTGGAGGATGATACAAGGGTGATGCTCTATGGGACACACTCATGGATCAGCTGAAGGAAAGCAGTTAACGAAAAGCAGAAAGGAAAAAAATAATTTCAAGGAAAAGGTCCTTTTAATTCCAGCTTCTACCCCTTTAGAACTGTACCAGCACTTGGGACTGCTGGTATTTCAGCCGCACTTGATATACAAGTGGACTGGGCCTTTCAGTGTTGGATTTTATTGTTGTTTTGTTTGTTTGTTTGTTTTTTAAATAGGAGTGAAAGGTTCATGGAATCTTTAGAAATACCACAGAACAAATGCTGCCTGAGTTATAACAACCTACGAGAACTCATTTTGCACATGACAGTCAACCGAGTCCTGGGCTGCATCAAGAGAAGCGTGGCCAGCAGGGCAAGGGAGGTGATTCTCCCCCTTTACACTGCTCTCGTCAGACCCCATCTGGAGTACTGTGTGCAGTTCTGGAGCCCCCAGCACAGGAAGGACATGGAAGGGTTGCAGCGGGTCCAGAGGAGGGCCACAAAGATGCTCAGAGGGCTGGAGCAGCTCTCCTGTGAGGACAGGCTGAGAGAGTTGGGGCTCTTCAGCCTGGAGAAGAGAAGGCTTCGAGGAGACCTTAGAGTAGCCTTCCAGGATCTGAAGGGGGCCTACAGGAAGGCTGGGGAAGGACTATTTATAAGATCTTGCAATGACAGGACAAGGGGCAACGGGTTTAAACTGGCAGAGGGAAGATTTAGACTGGATGTTAGGAGGAAGTTCTTTGCAGTGAGGGTGGTGAGGCACTGGAGCAGGTTGCCCAGGGAGGTTGTGGCTGCTCCCTCCCTGGAGGTGTTCAAGGCCAGGTTGGAGGAGGCCTTGAGTAACCTGTGCTAGCGGAAGATGTCCCTGCCTATGGCAGGGGGTTGGAACTAGATGATCCTTGAGGTCTCCTTCCAACCTTACCATTCTATGATTCTATGATTCTAAGAGGCATCAGCTCCACAAACTGTGCTTGCATATGAAAACTCATGTTTCCTAAATCTACAAAAGTCTACCTCAGGTGACTGTGTGAAAGGGAAATGTCAACCACTTCCACAGAATGCTAAGTCCTACAGGTTATATATTGCAGCAGGATTTATCCCAAATCTGAAATTCCAGTAGGTATTTTTGGTTCAGGTTCTGAGTAACTACCAGGAGTTTTAACTGCAGGCCTCTTGTACATAATCGTCTAAAACTCCAAAGCACTTCTACAAATCTCCTTTTTCATGGTTTTCGTTTGAGGAGGTTGGAAGCTATAAAAAGGTCCAAAGAAACAAAGCCAATGTGAAACATCTAGTGTTAACCATCCAAATTTCCATGACAACATCTTCAGTGAGCTCACCTCACTGGTACTACAGTGACCAATGGTCCAGTAAATGCTGAGAGGCAACTCTACATAAGACCTAAGAAAATAAGGTATTTCATTCCAGAGCTCCTTGAAATAAACATGCAAACACCTCAAAAAATGTTTCATTGAAAAATAAAAGGAGCTGTTTAGCTTAGCTTTGCCTTTTTCAGTAGCTGGGAGTGTTCCAGAATAATTATGCACAAATTGTGGTCTCTTCTCCCCAAACCTGCAATTTCACAAGATATCTGTACCTGAAAATCCTGTTTGGTCACTGCATATCAAAGGTTCCCCTTGGAAAAAAAAAAAAAAAGNACAGAGTTTAACTCTCTCTCCACAGAGCTTCAGTTAGTGACAGAACTCTAGCTCACAGGCCTGAAATTCTTACAAAGCAGTAGCCAAAACGTCAACATCCTCAAACCCCAAAAATACTGATGGGACCTATTCCCTGCATTAGGGCCAGTTACTGGAAAGCCATGTGCATGCTGTTTGTCCAGCTCTTTCAGCTGGATTCTCAAGTAATACACAGGTATGACTACTTCACTATTTTAATTTGGGACAGGAATGTGCCTGAGTGTGGATTATACCAACCCACTTCTCAAAGTGCCTGAAGTGATGTCCATTTAAAGAGAACTAGGCCTTCATTTTGTGATGCATTTGACTGCAAACAGCCATTTGGTTCACAGCACCAAATCAGGGCTAGTCCAAAGTAAAACCTGCTTCCTTGAACCAGGTACACAACCTGTCCTCAGTACAGATTCACAGATTGCATTGGGTGGGAGGGAACCCTTAAAGGTCATCTTGTCNTGTTTACAGTGATGATGCTCTAAAGGCACAAAGAGAAGCATTCACACTTCCAAAGCCAGATTCTTTTGGGTTGGGAAGAAGCTTCCAGATATATCAGCCATGATGAATTTTTGGTTTGTTTTGTTTTAATGTGACCATCAACACATGCTCATATGGGTGCTGCTCTGAGAGGGGAAGGCAATACATTGAATCATAGAATGGTAAGGTTGGAAGAGANATTCAGTATTTTATCACACTCATTGTAAAAAACTTCCCTCTGATGTCCAACCTAAATCTACCCTGCTCCAGTTTCAAAGTATTGCCCCCTGTTCCTATTGCTACAAGTCCTTCTAAACAGTCAGCTAGCAGTTCCCTTCCCAGCACCTGCCCTTCAACAGTCTGTTGCTGGATGCCAGTTACTAACAGAAATGCAACCTACAGATGATTTCATCCAGGCTTATGACTGCACCTTTCACACACCTGGCCAGCTGAGCAGGGAATACTGGTCTGGCCTTTTAGAACCTGCAGACACAGAGGAAAAAAAAGGTAGCAAAACCTCAGCTGTTCCACTCTGGTCCACCTCAACAGGGTAAAGGTGCCTAAGCCTCCCCTCCTACTTCTTGAGCAAAATGTCTGTTTTTCAGAAAGATGTAAATCTCTCCTATTAAAAGTTATATTTATAGAATAATAGAACTGTTTGGTTTGGAAAAGCCCATCAAGATAAAGTCCAACCATTAATCAAGTCTGGTGCTAAACCAGGTCCCTCAACACCACATCTCTACAGCTTCTAAACACTTCTAGAGCTGGGGATTCAACCACTTCCCTGAGGAGCCTGTTCCCATGTTGGAGAATCTTTTCAGTGAAGAATTTTCTTCTAATATCCAATCCAAACCTCCTTTGGTGCAACATCTCAGGATTTTTTATTGCAACTTGTTTAAAAAGACAGAATAACTAACACCAATTCAGTACAAAACTCTCAGTCATTAAAAACAATACACAGTGGTTAATGCCATTCCTTGCCTCTTGCAGCTGCTCTTAGCTCTCCTACCTTAACTCCCCATACAAATTAGTAAACAAACTCCTACTTGGGCAAATCTCTTGACGTATTTTGCGTATCTTTTCTGATATGTGAAACAGGAACAAAACCAAGCTGACATTTTTTCCCCCTCAGTCACTGCTATCCATGAGTATTTCAGCTTGAACAGTTAAGCTGTAAAGGCTTCTAATTAAAATATAAAATTATAGCCAAGATGTAATTCCATTAACAGTGTTTCTACTGAAGATTTACTTGCTAAGTCACCAGTCAACCTCTGTGCACCAAACACAACTTCAGCTCCTTCAGCTTTATGAGGTCTTTTAAACATTTTTCTTTCAAAATCTGAGGTATTTATTAGTTGGCACAGTAAAAATGTTCCAACATCCCCTTAAAGCAGAGGTTTCTCAGAAACGCCACAGTTTCTATATTCAGAATGATGGGAAATTACAAACTGGAATTGTCTTGCAGCTCTGTGAGCACATCTTTGAAGAAAGCGGTGTTTTGCCCAAGTTTTCCCTTAAAGGTATTCCTACTTGGGGAACCCAGAGCCAAACTGCTGCTTTTGTGCTCTCAGAAACACCTCTAGTGTGCATAAAAGACTGTTTTCATTATAATAGCCTTCCAAAAAAGCAAGCTATCATGTGAAACTGTATTTCAGATCAGCAAATGTAAAGCAAATAAAGTCGAACTGTGGTGCCCCATATATATTTATATGGCAAACACCCAAACCAACCCTTTGTTGTACCTTCCATCTCTGGCGGGACCTGGAGCTTTCCCTGATCCTGCAGGATTTACTATCAGTTTGCTATTGGTTTGGCCCAAAATGTGTTACCCACACGGAGACAGCTAATAGCACCAATTTCCAGAGAGCTTTTCAGAAGAAGCAAGCAGACAGGTTTTGAGTGGAGCTTCAATGTTCTGTTTTCAGCTGCAGACAATGGGATCTGTACAAAAGAGCAAGCTCAGCTACCTCACCAGGACTGGCTTGTTAAAACTGAAGGTCAACATGAACCTGAGAGTAGATCTTCATAAGAAATTAATTCAAAAAGTCATAAATGATTCAAGAGAAAAGCCTCGGTAAGCTGCACTCTACGTGGGCAGGAATTTAACTACGGAAAGCCCTACTCTTGCCTAAGCACCTGTAATGCACCTTACAAATGCAGAGGACACTGACCTACTACGTCTGCCCAGCCACATAAAAGCCTTGAGAGCCAGGCTGTATGCTGGCCCTTTCCCATCGCATCGGGGATGTTTGAGCAGGAAGGGAACAATTTAGGTCTGGAAGGATGAAGAATAAAAGGGAATGGCTCCGAAGGGAACGTAACTGCTGAGTAACAGAGGGGTTTCACCACAGCACTGACTTCATTGCAAATGCTGAGCGCGTATCCCTCGGTCATCAGCCAGACCCCCGCGGGGAAGGTGGGGAGTGACTGGCATACAGAAATCAGCACGTTTCGACTGCTCCGTGTTCGGGGGTAATCTGCCTCTATCTGGAAGTTGGCAATTGGTCACAAAGTTGTCTTCCCCCTGAACAAAACCCGACCTGGAGAAGCAGCCTGAGCGGCACCGTGGTGTTGTGTGACAGGGGCATTGTGCGAACTCGGGCACCGAAATCCAGCTCTGGCAGGAATCTGAACTTTCTCTTTGCTGCGCTGCCGGCATCCGGCCCCAGAGACAAGCGAGGGTCTGTCCCTCCAGCTCTCGAGGAGATGCAGCTACAGGCAAAGCCGTGGCACTTGAGCCTTCCCTCCCCAACGATTCCCAGCTCTTCCCTGACACTAGTTCTCTATTAACTCCGATTCTTGATGTAGTATCCAAATACTCAAATTCACTTCCGAAAAGGGTTGCTGGGGTAAACGCACCGGCAGAAACAAGAATTGCAAACCATAAGATGCCACCGTCGTTTATTCACCTCTCCACATAAATTACTCTAAGTAATATGGGCTTAAAAACTAAGACAGGCTGAATAAACTTAAAGGCATTGGTGGGCTTTAGACAGCGTTAAAATGTCTGGTTATGAGGCTGCCTTAAGAAATCACACCGAGAGTCATTTGGCTCAAATGCTAGTCACTCAGTAGGGGGCTGAAGACACCCAGAGGTGCTCAGCTTTGCTGGAAGCTGAGGAATAAAGGAAACAAGAAAGTCAGTACAGCTGGAACAAAACATCCTAAAACAGACCAAGAAAAGAGCCAAGATTACCCTTTCAGAACACTCTTAAAAAGGGGGAAAAAATAAACAAAAACCTCAAACCCAACAGAAAACCCCAGACGAAAACAAAACAAAAAAAACCCCCAAAACAAACACACACACACACACACAAAACCACAACAGCAAAACAAAAGAAAAACAGGAAGGGGGAGATTTCTTGAGTTTCCTGATTTTCAGTCTCTCGTTCCTTCTCATTGTCTTCGAAAAAGCAAATTCATTTTATGTGTAGCTTCTGACCTACACTAAGAAGCAGATTGTTACTGCTACGCGTTCTCCCCTGGAGATCTACTAGACATTCCTATTATCTAGAAACTAGTAGAAGTAACAGCAATTCGGCAGCAAGATCAAGTCTAACACAGCACATCAAATTACATTAAGATTCCAAGATAAACAAGTGGCATGTACAATATGATTATAGTTACCACTTCCACAGCATTTCATCAAACAAGCCAAGAAACCAAGCCTTGCTGCATTGAAAAGGATAGAAACTGTCTTGATGCCTTGAGAGATTCCCAAACTGTAGCAAAGCTCACAGGCAGTTCTGACTCAGCAGATTCTGGGAAAGAAAAGCCAACACAAACCCCAACCTACTTCGTGCTTTGCTACAGGGAATTGCAGAGCATGTTGTGAATGAACCTTAAAATCTGAATCTTCAGAGCAGCTTCTCAATCCAAGGTCCAAGATTAGCCAAGCCAGCGGGAGACAGCTACACTGTAAACCCACCTTCTCTGCCAGTGCTGGTGGCCCACTCTCTGAGGCTCCTCAAGCTGCAACGAGAGGAACCTCATGAAGGATCTGGGAGCATCCCCTTCCCACCTGCTCTCCTGAAGGCATCCTCATCAGGGATGATTTATTCATAGCAGCGAAATCATTATTTAAATCCAGGTTTCTTCTTTGCTCTGTATTTTACCCTAGTTAGTTTCTTTACTGGTTCCTGGTTGGTTTCTAATCCTTTAACTAAAATAAGCTGAAGCTAAACACAGCCTTTGTGTTATAGGCGGCACTGGTTTTGTTAATAGAAAGACACAGTGTGTATAAATTGCTGAGGTAGCTGATAATCTGAGAACACATTTACTCCAATTTCCTATCTGTACAATTTATTAACTGAAAACCTGTTTATTTCCATTTTTTCAGCAATCAGGTTTTTAATTCTTGTTTCTGTCAAGTTGCTTCTGAATAAAAATTTGCATTATAAAGTGTAATTGTAGACTACTAACACTGAAATTGGTGGGTTGTTTTACTTTATTAAATATAATGGAAATAAATAAAACTATTCTCAACAACTATCACTGTACTATCATCTCCTACTAATGAGTTAATGATGTGCAAGTATACCATAAATCACCAAAAATCAGCACTTCTATCTACTTTTTACTTACAGTCTGAAACCTTTGATGTTTTTTGTCCTGAAGTAATTTCTTTACTTTTAGTAACAGTTATTGTAGTGAACTAAACTGAACATAAATTCAAATATTTCTGTGTATCTACAAAAATCACTGTATATTCTACCCACAATGCTGCAAAGTTGATTCACAACAGTTGATTCACAACAGTGTTTTAAGATGTTAAGTCAAAGGTTTCCCTGAAGTCAGCTGTCTGTGTAAAACTGGGCAGGAAAAACAGGTATAACTATTCTTTTTTATTTAAATAACTTTGGGAGACTAAAACGAGTCAGTCCTTAGGAATTCATCACTTGAGTGGTTCAGCCAGCATCAGCATCCATATGGCCTATGTTGGCAACACCAACCCACCTAAAACTCAAGCAGGGCTTTATCCTCCAGCCCAGAACGGGCCCCACAACCTGGGCTGGCAGCTCCTCAAAACTCATCCCCAAGGAGCCTGCATGTAGGTAGGAGACAAACTGGGTAAAGCAGCACATAAAAACTCGTCATGAAGATGTATTAAAAGGTAATGTTTAAACAAACACTGGGGACCAGTTTTAGAGCATATGGGAGTAAATTACTTCACTTTTAAGTACCTGTGGGCCTGGGGACTGACTTGGTGATGCTAACCACTTGTGTTACTGCATGGGGGAGTTACTCTTTTTACCTCTGTTACTGCAGGGAGACAGCTTTGTTTACAGAGGGGCAGGTTCCTCCTCCTCCTCCACCCTGCAGTCCTACCCCATTCTGGAACAAACCACCACCTTCTAAAAACTGCATTTGTGTTGAAAGCCTCCAGCACTAGTTCCTGCATTTTCACTGATCAGATTTTGGCAGGCAGGAAAGCTTTCTCCATTAACATGCCTCATTTTATAGTTCTTTGCTTTCCCTCCCCTAATTAGTACTGATGATTAATGACCGCTGAAAGAATAAAACTAAACACTTGCGAGGAACCAGGACTGCAATAATTAGTTGTGAAAGCCCAGAAAGTACTCCTGAAGGCAGAGTTAGGAGTGTGTGTTTCCGCAAGAGCCTCTTTTACTCTATCTAGAGATGTGGCCAACTCTCCACACCGTCAGTTCTGCTTGCACCTCCTCCAAGACTAACTCCTCTCTGACTAGTTGCTTTGTCCGCTTGGCAAGTGAACGAGGGGGGAAATGAGCCACCCCGTTGTGGCATCCTGGAGTATTTACCCAACAGCATCACTGATTTTTGACAGTAGCAAACCTGTATAGGAGATTGGCACATATGTAAGGCCTGGCATAGAAATCACACAGTATCATGCCTTGAGATAACACAGCAAGTCAAGCCTTACATCACCCTCCAGACAGAGATACAATGATGACAGAAAGGGAACTACTGTAACAAGAACCCCACCTTATAGCTATTTAAACAGAGAAAGTAAGTCAGGTGGAAAGAGGAAAGGATAAACTTCTCTTTTCCTGGGCATGGCTAAAATTAAACAAGCTCCTTTTAAGATAAAACAGAGCAAATCCTTCTGTCTGAGCATCTGACCCAAAGGCAGACACATCAAGCACTTCCCTCTTACCATCTTCCCAGGGTAGATACTTCACTTCTTTTACATATTTAAGGGAAGGGATGCACAACAGTGATTAAGCAGCCATTTATACCTGGCAAAACAGAAAGGAGAACCAGGTTTTTTGTGGTCTGCCTAGTAGACTAGCCTGCCTGTCAGTTTAATTTTGAGATACAGTTGTGTTTGTTTTTTTCCTCAGCTAATTCCTCCAAGGATACCCCTATCTGTGGCCTGTCATCCTGCTCTGCTTTATCCACTTGTCTCGTCCTGCACTTCCTACTGTGCCTCATGACAGAATATCATAGAACCATGGAATTGTTTTGGTTGGAAAAGACCTCTTAGATTATCAAGTCCAACTGCCAGCATGCCCACTAAACCATGTCCCAAAGTGCCATGTCCACACATTTTTTGAACACATCCAAGGACGGTGACTCTGCCACCTCCCTGAGCAGCCTGTTCCAGTGCCTGACCACTCTTTCAGGTAAGAAATTGTTCCTAATATCCAAACTAAATCTCCCTTGGCACAATACTACGTATGAGTAATTTTAAATTCAGAATGACTGTTTGGAAAAAAGAAATATATGGAGATATATATATATATATATATATATATGTGTGTGTGTGTGTGTGTGTGTGTATATTTTCTGAAACACCATCCCAAATAACTCTGGATTTATTTAACCATCTCTGCTCCTTTGCGCCCGTATGCAGTGTCACAGTTGCATTGGGAGGTTGTATTGAAGCCCCTGGACACACAGATGTAGAAGCCAGCACATGACACACGCTGTCACACTTTAAATATATAAGATGCCCACTAAAAGCCAACTTATTTCTCTTCAGAAATTCAGAGTGTGACAAAACCCAGTAACACAGCCCAAACGAGCAGTGAGAGCGCTGTCACCCACCCTCCAGAGCACACAAGAAGCATCAAACGTGAGCAGAGTGCAAGATCACATCTTTCTAGCAGCTGTGCTCGCAGCTCTGCCATCCCCGGACCCGCACGGGGCGGGACAGCTGGGCACACCCGCAGCGTCCAAGCGCCCAACCCCAGCTCTACCCGCTCTCCTCGGCTCCTCAACTGCGGATGCTTCTCCTTGCCCCGGCGGAGCACCGCGGCACGGCTCGGCTCCCTTCCCGGAGAGGGGTGACTTGCCTTGGGATTAAAAGCGAACATCTGCAAACTCTTAGCTGGACTTTATCTCCCGAGAGCGGAGGACGGCGGGTGCGCCGCCGCCTACCTTGGCCACCCAGCTGAACAATGGTGACATCCTAGGGGCTCCGGCGCGGCGGCCGGCGGCGATCTCCGGCTTCGGCCGCTCCTCTCCGCCTCTCCCCGCTGCGGCCCGCCTGCCGCCTCATGCGCCGGGAACGGGAGCCAGCCCGGCCGGCCTCCGAGACTCCCAGCCGGCGGGACGGGGGGGAGCTCGCCGCGCCCGGGACGATCCCCACGGCGGAGCCGGCTGCTGCGAAGTGCGGCGGGAAGGGAAAGGGAGGGAAAGGAAAGGAAAGGAAGGGCCGAGCCGGGCCGGGGGCTGAGGACGGGCCCGCGTCCCGCCTCCGCCGCGCTCCGCCTCCGCCGCCTGTCCGCGGGAAGGCGGGAAGGGAGCGGGCTGGCCCCGCGAGCTGGCCCTGTGGCGGCGCCCCGCGGCAGGCAGCCCCCTACTACCTCATCGGCCTGCGGGGCGATTGGGCGCACGAGTCGGCACTCGCGACGGCGGCCAACATCCCGGCCCGGGGAGATTCTGGGCATAGGCTGGCATCGGAGCTGTGCCTCACTTCAATGGATCGCGCAAAAAATCACAGAATCTCAGCGCGGTAGGGGTGGAAGGGACCTCTGGCGATTATCCAGGCCAACTCCTCTGCCAGAGCAGGATGACCCTGAGTAAATCACACAGGAGCATGTCCAGGTGGGTTTGAAATGCCTCCGGAGAAGGCGACTCCACCACCTATCTGGGTTCTGCCATCCTGACAGTGAAAAATTGTTTCCTTCTGTTTACATCTAACCTTCTGTGTCCTAGTTTGTGTCCATCGCTCCTTAACCTGTCAGTGGGCACCCTGAGAAAAGTCTGATCCATTCTCCTGAAACTCTCACCCTTTGGAATCATAGAATTGTTTCAGTTAGGAAAGACCTCTGAGATCACTGAGTCAAATCAACCATTGACCTAACACCACCATGGCCATTAAGCCATGTCCACACCTTTCTTGAACACCTCCAGCGATGGTGACTCCGCCACCTCCTGTTCCAATGCCTGAATACTCTGGCAAGAAAGAAATTGTTCCTAATATCAAATCTAAGCCTCCCCTGGTGCAACTTGAGGCCGTTTCACCTTGTTCTGTCGCCTGATACGAGGGAGAAGTGTGCTTATCAATTAGGTATTAATAAGATCCCCCCTCAGTCCTCTCACCTGCCTGAAACGGCTATGAGTCACCGTCCCTGGAGGTGTTCAAGGCACGTTTGGACGTGGCACTTGGTGCCATGGTCTAGTCTTGAGGTCTGTGGTAGTGGGTTGGACTTGATGATCTTTGAGGTCTCTTCCAACCTTGCTATACTGTGATACTGTGATACTGTGAGATGTTACACTTCCAGTCAGGCTCACCATTCAGCTAATGGCATCTGACACCACACACCAGTAGCTCTACTTTCAGAAGTAAGATGTTGAAGAGAATTTAAAATCCAGTCAACAGTCGGAGTATTTCTGGCAGGTCAAAGGATGCCACCTGCCAGCCAGACAGGAAAGGTGCTGGTTCATTCCTGTTGTCTCTCCAGCTGGACAGCTTGTGAACACACACTGTGGGTGAACACGCACTGTGGCTGCAGGGCTGCCTAAAAAGAGTTCCTTTTCCTCAGTTTGGAGGAAGGGCACAGCACCAGGATTTAGAAAAGGCTTGAGTTTTACAGGAAATAATCCATCGGGCTCAAAACAAAAAGCCCTTTATTTCCATCACCTCATAGAAACAAAGTGAAGGACTAGAGCTGCAAAACTGGAACAGGAAAGCATAGACGTCTGCTCTGCACTTCTCCCTAATAAAATCCAACTGCTCATAGTTAGATGTCAAAGTGCCAAATTCAGCTCTCTGCTTTGCCCAGCGACACTGCCACCGAAAGTCACCCCATTGGGTCAATGTCCTGCATCTGCTTGCACTTCCACAGGAGGGCCACTGAAATAATCCCTGGGTTGGGAGCTGACACTGTGCCTCTAAGCCATGAGCACATGAGCAAAAGAGTGACACCCACACCCATGAGCTGGAAGAAAGAGAGCCAATCTCATAGCTCACTGAAGCAGAAAAGGAGCAGTTTCGACCCCTGTCCCAGACTGCATGATCCTGCAGCCCTGAGTTTGGTTCACACAAAGCAAACAAGGCAGCTGCTGAGAGCTGGATCACCTCCCAGTGCTGCACTGGTGTGAGCCACAGTGCTAGCTGTGTGTAAAATCACAGAATCACAGAAAACATCCAGTTGGAAGAGACTTCAAAGATCATCTAGTCCAATTTTCGACCAAGCACTAGAGTCAACACTAAACCATATCCCTAAGTGTCAGGTCCACATGTTGCTTAAACGCCTTCAGGGATGGTGACTCCATCACCATCCTGGGCAGAACATTCCAATATTTGATAACCCTTACTGTGAAGAAATATTTCTTAACGTCCAGCCTGAGCCTCCCCTGGTGCAGCCTGAAACCATTTCCTCTAGTCCTCTTGCTTGATACCAACGAGCAGAGGCTGCCCCCTCCTCACTCCAACCTCCCTTCAGGCACTTGTAGAGAGTGATGAGGTCTCCCCTTAGCCTTCTCTTCTCCAGACTGAACATCCCCAGCTCCTTCAGATCCTCCTTGTAGGTCATGTGCTTCAGGCCCTTCAAGAGCCTCACTGCCCTTAAGATGGGCCACAGTGGGCTGAGGGACAACACAAAAGCAGTTCTTACAATCATAGAATCATAGAATTGTTTCAGTTGGAAAAGACCTCTAAGACCACAGAGTTCAACCATCAACCTAACACTACCATTGCCATTAAACCACATCCTGAAATGCCATGTCCACGTTTCTCAAACTCTTTCAGAGATGGTGATTCCACCACCTCCCTAGGCAGCCTGTTTCAATGCCTGACCACTCTTTCCATAAAGAAATTTTTCCTAATATCCAATTTAAACCTCTCCTGGCACCATTTCTGACCACTGTCTCTTGCCACCTGATACTAGACTGACCCCACCTCGCTCCAACTGAGGTCTCCCCTCAGCCTCTTCTTCTCCAGACTAAACAATCCTAGTTCCCTCAGACGTTCCTAACCACAACTGTTCTCCAGATCCTTCATCAGCTTCATTGTGCTTCTCTGGACATACTCCGGCACCTCAATGTCCTTCTTGTAGTGAGAGGCCCAAACCTGAACCCAGTATTCAAAGTGTGGCCTCACCAGTGCTGAGTACAGGGGCATGATCACTTCCTTCCTCCTGCTGGGAGTAGGTTGCACCTACTTCTCAGGTTGTACCTGCAGCATTCACAGTACCTAACAATGACAATTCCATCCATCCAGAGAGAAACCAGAATACTGATGCAGAGCTGCAGCACTCCTCCAGAAAAGGTGGCACAACAGAAAGGATTGAGCCAGTGAAGCAGGACATCTCAGTCATGGCAAATGCATCACTGATAGTCCAAGAACAGAGATATCCTGCTGTGGTGGATGCATAAACTGGTGGAGAAGTTTGATGCTGAATTTAAAATCCTTTTCTTCAGCAACATTTGGCAAGGAGCCACAAAATGCTAAATAATATGAGCCAATAAACCAGCATGCAACTTAGTTATGGTGACCTTCTTATGGCTGGAGAGTCCAAAGCCTGCCTGAGCCTGGGGTTTAATCCTCTTACAACATATGCTACAGTTTCTGAAATTAAGCCCCAAACAAATACATTTCATACTTTGATAAAAGGAGAATAGAGATAGATTTGCTAACAGTTCTACAGACCAAAGCAGAGGTGGTTCACCAGGATGACTAGCAGCCCCTTCTGTCACTACAATAGGGGCTGTGGACAGTTTGATTGCACAGGTGTTTTGAGCCATAAGCCAAACAAATGACAAAACATGACCACTGCTCACTCTGGTGATGATCTTTAAAGGTTTGTTGGCATGTGTGCTGGTTTGAGGTTAATTGGAATATTTTAATGAAATAAAATATAGGTTGTGAAAAGAAAACAATGGTGATGCCTACTTCNGGAGAAATTTTTACTGCTGCTACAGTTCATGATGTATAGAGCACATACATGAGTAAATGACGTTCTCAGGGCTTTAAACCAGGCCGCTTACAAGAACAGCAGAAGTATCATCATCTGAAGTACAGATCTGGACCTGCTTTTATTTCATGGAGAAACTAAGGGCAAGAGCAAAGCAGAATATTCCTCATTGTCTGCTGTTTATAGCTGCACAGTGGTGTCTATCCACTATTGGGTGGAAGCATTAGGGTTACATTTCTCTAACACTAAGAAATTATTTCTTCCCTTTTCTCTGAGGAGATCCTGCCTGCTTGGAAGTTCTTCCAGCTCCCCCTCCCTGACTGGCACCCTTCCACAGTTTTAAACTAACAATACACACATCAACTCTGAGTACACATGGAATGCTGATGTCAGGAGATCTGGCTCCTTGCTCTGACTGCAACCAGCTCAAAAAGCCAGCCCCAGTATGTCACTTCACACTGCTTAGCCTCCAGCCCCATAGCATGCAATTGTTAGAGTGATGTTTGTATGGTTTAAAATGCACTCTGAGACCTTCTACATGCTCCTACAGGGCTGAGAGGAAGAGTGGTCTTGGGGTGAAGACACTGAACTAGGAGATAGAGTAACAGTGAATGAATTCCAGCTTCTGCTGTTACCATGATTTTCAGGCATGCTACATCACAGCTCCTTCTGCTTTAGTTCATCTGTTAAACAGGGATGAAATCTGCAAGTCTTGAATCACAGAATTACAGAATCATTTCAGTTGGAAAAGACCTTTAAGATCATCGAGTCCAGCCATCCCCTAACTCTGCCAAGGCTGGGGCTAAACCATGTCCCTCAGCACCACATCTCTGAGGCTTTTAAACACCTCCAGGGATGCAGATTCAACAACCTCCCTGGGGAGCCTGTTCTAGTCTTTAAGAACTCTTTCCGTCAAGAACTTTCTTCTAATGTCCAACCTAAACCTCCCCTGATGCAACTTGAGGCCACTTCCTCTCCTTAGCACTTGTTCCTCGGAAGAAGGACTAGGCACTTTTGGCACTTGGGAAACAGCTGGCAGTGAAGTTTAAGTGTCTAGATATAAAAACTTCTGTAAATCCATGAAACCCTTCAGTGTAAATGAAAAGGTCACTGTGTTGCTCACCTTCCCATATAGATTCAGTAACGTAGTAGGAACAATAACTGCATTCATTTCTCAGGATGTTCCAACTTTCTAAAAACAGAACCTCTGTATTTTTCTATTTTAAGTTTGGCCTGTGCAAATAACTGTCTCTCCAGAAATACCAGATAACCATTTTTGGGTAAATGGAAAAAAATAAAAAAATTCAGAGCCAGGGAACAACAACTGTACTGCACAAACAGCAAGTAGCACTTGACACCATCTTATCTCAGTGCATGATCTTATAAAAACCAAACAAAATCCTCATTCCTGTGAACTGTTCCGTGCTACCATGGAAAATATTGCAAGATATTTGTGGTTGTTTCAAAAATGGTAGCAATTACAATACTTTGAGACCACAATTTAAAGCTTACCACGGTCAGAAAGGTGATTTTGCAGTTATAGAGATATCCTTCAAGAGCTTACACTTACACAAACATCCCCAGTTTTTTGCCTTCAACAAAGTTATCTCCATTGAACTAAAGCATTTGGAGAGAAGGAAAGTGATGTAAGTTATTCATAGATCCATTGAATGAGTTGGGTTGGAACAGACCTTAAAGATCATCTAGTTTCAACCCCACTGTCGTGGGCAGGGATACCCTCCACTAGACCAGGATGGTCAAAGCCTCATCCAACCTGGCCTTAAGAAGAAAGGAGGCTGCAGGCAACATTTTAACTCCGAAGAAAAAACTTTTCTGACTTACTCTCCTCTTATTTCAGCTTTCTTTAAATTTAATAGCTGTACATATTTCTGATAGTCTCCACAGTATGTCACTGCTACATGGAATCTCAAAAGAAGTTGCATTAAGGGTACAGCCATAACTGTATCACCTGAGAACTGGCCTCTCCTCTTGTTTTTGTGTTAAATCCAGTGGTGTTTTTACAACAGATCCCATTCCCTTTTAAAGTTTTGTCCTCTGAATTGTACTTCAGTATGTCCTTTTGTGGATTATCCCCTGCCCACATCCACTGTTACAAGTCTCAGCCTTTCTTTCACTGTACACAAGGTCTTTGTAAATTCAGTTGCAAAATGAAAGAAAAGACTATGCCTGCCAGTAATTACCAGTATCCATTATTGGGATGTTGTTTAAAAACACCAACAATTTTTCTCCTTTATTACTTAGCTTTCACCATTCATTCGGATTTCCTTGAGCCTCATCTCATCCATTTCCATTCCAAGTATAGGCTAGATTCACAGAATGGTTTGGGTTGGAAGGAACCTTCAAGATCATCTAGTTCCAACCCCCTGCCATGTGCGAGGACATCTTCCACTAGACTAGGTTGTTCAAGGCCTCATCCAGCTTGGCCTTGAACACCTCCAGGGAAGATGCATCCACAGCCTCCCTGAGCAATCTGTTCCAATGTTCCACCATTCTCACTGGAGAGGTATTTTCTTACTGTAAAGATGGTTTCTGCTTTCTCAGAGAAAAAATATAGAAAGAAAGTAACTGATGGGAGAATTGTTATGTGAATTCAAAATGTAATCATGTTCTGGATCTTAGATACAGCTGTAATAAAAGGTGTCTGTTTAAGGAAATGTTTGCCTTTCATGGCACCTCCGTATGACAGGAGATTCAACAAATGAGGAAAGCCCAATGAATCCTCTGGGTTTCATCTTACCTAAAGACTCAATGGAGCCTGACCATCTGGCTGCTGAGAAGATGCTGTGGTGAGAAGAGCTTGCTTTGTTACTTCTTTCAGCTAAATGATAAGCAAGCTCCTTTTTTGTCTGTATGAAATAAAAGATTAATCACAAAACCAAACCACCTTACCAAACAAGATCTGTATCAGCCCCATGATATGAGACAAGAGCAAGACCTGACTGGCAGTGGTTGTCCCCTTAACACAAAGTATGTAGGAGCCCACTGTCCTGAGCTGAAGATGAACTCCAGCTCCCATCACAGAAAATGCAATGACTCTCTCGGTGGTTTCCAGAAAGTCAGTGGAAACAGAAATGACAGTGGTTTGGGTAATCTTTGGGCTGTTAGTGAGTTAAGAGTGTAGACTGAAGTGTTTTTGGCTCTCTGCTACCCAGTAGCAAAAAGGAAAAAAAAATCCAAGACATTGAGTGAGTGCCCAGAGATAAGGTGCAATTCCCTCCCTGTGTGGCACACAGAAGACAACAATTCCAGACTGCTGGGCACTGATTCAGCAGTGAAGCCCTTCCAAACCTCTCCTGTAGATTTAAGCTTATACAGGATTGTCTTTCAGCCACAAAATTTGCAACTGTTAAAATGCTTTGATTTAAGTGACATTAGCATTTCCCATTCAGGAATGAAGAGCAGCACTGACAATGGGATATCTGTCCTCTTCCCTACTAGCAGTACCCATCCTCTCTCCAGCAGTGTCAGAGTTACCATGTACTGAGGCTCATTTGGAGTCTTGATGGGACCCTGATCAACCTGATCTAGTTGGAGATGTCCCTGCTCACTGCAGGGGATTGGACAAGATGACCTTCAAGAGTTCCTTCCAACCTGATGCATTGTATTATCTCTGTAAGAGGACTGAGGGAAGGAGAGATTATGTGAAGGAGAAGATGACCCTACCCCATGCAGGAGAGAAGTGCAAGAACCCAAGGGTAATGTTTCCACTGAAGTCCTCCTTGGGCAAGTGCTGTCCTGCAGGCAGGGTTAGATCGACTAGACCAAGGAATATTAGATAACAAAATGCCTTATGAGTTTGAAGTAGCTTTTCTAGTTGCTACCATTTATCTTTTTTTTTTTTTTTTTTCCCCCTTGGAAAAGGTCTATCCCTTTTTTTTCTCCCTTGGAAAAGGTCTATCTTGGGAGAAGGGATTTTCTTATGCCCTATTATAAGGTAATTCTGGTTGATTCTATGATTCTATGCTAGCCTGAGCAGTCAGGTATCTTGAATGGAATGCATCACCTCATAGCATTTGATTCAGGAAGTTCAGGGTAGAAAGATTTTGGTCCATAAACAAACAAATCCATAATCAAACAAGAGATTTGAGAAAATAGTATGGATTCAGAAGGCACCATCCCATAAGGGACCTCTCTTTTCACAGGGATGAGTGTAATAGAGAATCTAAACCAAGAGAAAAGCAGCTTTGCCTTCAACACACGAACTGGACTCAGGAGGAGAAGGTGGTAAAAGGACACTTTCAGATGTACAGTATCTGACTAACAAACATGATACATGCCAAGGGTACCCACAAAATCCAGGTACAAAGGGAAAGCAACATAGAGAAAGGAAAAGAGGTAACCGAGGTCCATACACCATCAGTGCAACAACACAATGGAGCTTCAGGGTCCTAGTGCCCATTCAGAAACACTGAGGCCAGCTGAAGCAGAATCCTCATCTTGACTGAAAACATCCAGCCACCTCAAACACTTCCAAAAACACTGATGAGTAAACCTTGGATTGGCAAGCTCTATGCTCGATTGAGTGTTCTTTGGCTTCACACAGACAGCAAAAATTAAAAAAAGAAAAAGCTTACAGCTCCCAGGAAATTTGCCATGGGTTCTGACTAAGTCTGCTCAAGCAAGATCAGAAGTACACTGCTGAGTGATCCAATTGTGATCATCAGATCAGAGCTCTATAAATGAATGAAAACCCACAGTGTGAATCTGCAGACATGCCCAAGAAGAAGGAAGGAAGAGTAGAGCATAGGCAGGGCAAACTGCAGAAGCAGGTCACAGAGCTCAAAACAAATGTGGATGCTCCCAGTGTGCAGTGACAAAGACACAGGTTGCATCCTTGAGATCATCAGCTTGGTCTTCACTGCGGCTGAAACAGTTGGAAATCTCCTGTTTCTCTCCCTAAGGAGCAATATATTTTGATCTTCTCAGTGTCACCAAGCTGAGGGACAGCTAGCTGAGCTCTCCAGGCTGCTGAGGCAGCTCTGGGGGAGAGAGCAGTAGCCACCACAAGGATGACACACACCTGCACACACACCCTTGACACAACTGCATAAACCACAAAACACTAACGATGCAAGACTGCTTATTTTAAAAATCCCCCTGACAATGGAACCTGAAGTTCCACCTCAACATGAGCATAAACTTCTTTAGTGTGCTGCATCACTGGAACAGTCTGCCCAGAGAGATTGTGGAGTCTTCTTCTCTGGAGGTTTTCAAAACCTGCCTGGATATGTTCTTATGTGGCATGCCCTAGGTGATCCTGCTTTGTCAGGGAAGTTGGACTAGAAGATCTCCAGAGATCCCTTCCAACTCCTAGCATTCAATGGTTCTATGATGTGAGAATTAAATGGGGATTAACGTTGTCTGGCAGTAGATACACGGCCCATGGGAGGACTTTGGACCCTTTTCCTCCACCCCGCCAGTGCTTCTTTGAGTGAGACACTGAAAGGTCTCAGGAATAAAAACAAAATCAGCTTTCAAAGTTTAAGAAGGATTTTCTGAATTGCAGTTAATTAAAGGTTATACTTAAAGTGTTCCTTGATCTTGAAACTTATATGGTTAACCTAAGTGACTCAGATGGGAAGAAAGACACCTCATTTGAAAACATGTCTCATTTCCTTTGTGGACAAGTACTGCCTCACAATGGGGAAAAATATTAAATATTAAGCATTTTTACTTCCCCAAATGGGTAAGCTATGTAGTAAAACAAAAACCAAACAAACAAAAAAGGCTTGAATGCGCTGAGGAAAACCAGGCTATGAATGTAAAATGGTAACTCTGATTTGAGTGGTTAATGTCAAAACCTAATTATAAAATTTATCAATTCCCCATGTGCTATGGGATATACAAGCACTGTGAATGCCTTTTTCCATTAGGAACTTCACATTAATTGAGATGTCCACATTCACTTTATCCTATTAGAACCCTTTAGTAATGAATAACATAAAATAAGCAATTTTGCATGCATCATTTTACAGTTACAGCCTAGCTGTAATTGCATGATTAGCTATAAGCACAGAAATAGTACCCTAAGCATATTATTTTGTGTATTTCCATTGCAATTTTAAGTGACTAGCAAAGTATCCTGAGTTCCAGAGGATGGAGAGCCAGGAAAAGTAGCTAGTCTTCCCAGTTCTCTCCAATTTACTTAATAAATCTATTTCTGACAGCAGAAACTGAATTCAGCCACAATCCCCACAGACAGTACATTGATTCTGCTGGACTCTTACTGCAGTTCAGATACTCTAAAGCAAAATCCATTTGAGTTGGCTGTAGAAATTCAACAGTTAGCACAAAACTTTCCACCCTCCCCAACTCACAAGATTCTTGCTTTTGCTGAAAAAGAGCTTAACAATAAAAAATATCAGTTCAGGTTTAGCTGCCAACAGGTGTAGGGTCCAGAACTTACCTACAGTCAATGCAGCTATACTGGACTTTAGGTATGATGAGCATCTAGGTATAAAAGCTATCTGAGAAGGATCCAATCCTGCCCTCACTAAAACCACACACCGAGTTGCCATCCTTACACATCTTAAATGTAGATAACAAAAAGAGGAAACAAATACCACCTTGTCCTGCTCTTTTCCAGAGTTCAGCTGAAGAAATTTTAATCTCTGTAAAGTCGCCCTCATATCATAAACCTCCCTGCTCCGGTGCTCTTGAACAGACCCTGGGTGGGAGAACTGCAGCAGCCCCCTGCAGCCAATTAACTCAGCACTGCTTCTCCTCACCAGCCTTCCACTGGATCACAAGCTGCAGCACAGCCCTTCCCTAGACATTTCCTGTGGAATATGGAATTGAGAATACCACTGGAACCTGCTCATTTAATAATTTGCATGTAGGGTCACTTTGTATGATGCACACAGATCTGCCTTTTTATTTTGCTGTGCTGTTTGTTATGCTGTTGATCATATTTCTTCTCAGCTGTCCTGGATGTGGAAAATTTTATCAGCAATGTTCTCTTGCACACATTTTTAACTTAATGTTTCTTCCTACTCTCTTCTCAGGGCTTATTAACCCCTTGAGTGCATCTTGCCAGTGATGTGGACTCTTTTGCTCTTGTGATTGTGTATACTTTTTGGTTAAGACATTGTCTTTCATACAGCAAAAGCCACAAAATGACAATAAGCCACCTTAAAGATCAAGATTCAAACATTGCTTCTACAGATCTGAAAAAAAAAAACAAAAAACCAACACTTTCCCCGAAACTCAGCTTTCCATTCAGGAGTCTGCAGCTCCTGGCTTCATTACAAACCACATTCCACACTGCCTTCTTTTAAGCCAATTTCATTTTGACTCCTCAAAACAGGCTGGAAAGGATTTGTGAAACAGAGTGCACAAGACAGAGACCTTTAAAAATACAGCAACAGGATTTGTCCTTATGGCTTTTGTGTGGTTTTGATAAAGCTGCATGGCTTCAAAGGGCTCAGGATGTGTTACTGTAAGACACCACTGCACATTTCGGCCACATGTGCTGACTGCGTTTCCGCTCCTCTGCCAGAACAATGGAAGGCTCTGGGTGCCAAATCAGCTACCCCTCGGCCACGGATCCACCACCTACTCCCTCATCACAGGATTCCTTAACCACTGACAATCACAGAATCGTAGAATGCTCTGGGTTGGAATGGACCTTTAGAGGTTATCCAGTCCAACATGCCTGCAGTCAGCAGGGACATCCCCAGCTAGATCAGGTTGCTCGGAGCCCCATCAAGCCTGACCTTGAATCATAGAATGGCCCAGGTTGGAAGTGATCATTTACTCCAACCTCCCCACCATGTGCAGCAATGACCCTCAACTAGACTTGGTTGCTCAAGGCCTCCTCCAACTTGGCCTGGGATGCTTCCAGGCAGGAGGCATCCACAACCTCTATGGGCCAGCCACCCATTCCAGAATCTCATCATCCTGGTACCAAAGAACTTCTTACTGACATCCAGTCTAAAACTACTTTTCCTCAGCTTAAAACCATCCCCCCGGTCCTATTGCTAGACACCCTTACGAAAGGTCCCTCTGCAGCCTTCCTGTAGGTTCCCTTCAAGTATTGGAAGGCAGCTATAAGGTCCCCCAGTCTTCACAGCAGAGATGCTCCAGCCCTCATTGCATGGAATGTCTCTGGGGACAGAGTCTCCACCCCCTATATACAGCTTCATTGGATGACAGATTCCTGGAACAGGTAAAATTTGGGAAATATGTACACATTTTCAGAAATAATGCCCAAAATATTGACATGTGGGGCACTACTTAAGGAAGTAAATAAATAAAGTTACAATAAAAGAATCATGGCCTGATTCTGCTATTTCCCTCCTCTGGCTATGCCCAGTACTGATAGGGAATTCTGGCATTCCATGAGAAACCTGCACACGAGCTGGTTGGGTGGGCTGCACAGCTGAATGCTTCACTGGGGCAAGCTGACACATTCAGGTCCCACCGCAGCATCCTCTTCTCCAGGCTAAACAACCCCAGTTCCCTCAGTCAGTCTCACACATTCAGGTCCCACTGCAGCCTCCTCTTCTTCAGGCTAAACGACTCCAGTTCCCTCAGTCAGTCTCACACATTCAGGTCCCACTGCAGCCTCCTCTTCTTCAGGCTAAACGACTCCAGTTCCCTCAGTCAGTCTCACACATTCAGGTCCCACTGCAGCCTCCTCTTCTTCAGGCTAAACGACTCCAGTTCCCTCAGTCAGTCTCACACATTCAGGTCCCACTGCAGCCTCCTCTTCTTCAGGCTAAACGACTCCAGTTCCCTCAGTCAGTCCTCACCAGACCTGTTTACCAGACCCTTCACCAGCTTCACTGCCCTTCTCTGGACACAGTCCAGCAACTAGTTCTAGAGACAGCACCTTTACTTACTGCTGGTTCCAGTGCTGGCTCACTGCGTAGTAAAATATCAACTAGTTTACAATACTTTTAAAAGCATTAAAGGGTTCTGAAAAGGCTGGAACAGGCTTCCCAGGGAGGTGGCTGAACCTCCATCTCCGGAGGTGTTTCAAAGCTGCAGAGACCTTGCCCTGAGAGATACAGTTTAGCACCAAGCTTGGTAGAGTTAAATCATGGTTTGACTCAATGATCTTAAAGGTCTTTTCCAAATGAATTGATTATATGATTCTATTTTTTGTTGCAAAAAAAAANGTTGAAAAAAAAAAAACAAAAACAAAAACCCACCCCCACCTCCACCCCTCAACAAACCCCAAAACAAAACCCAAAAACAAACAAAAAAACCCTCACCAAAACAAAACAACAAATGAACAAAACAAAAAAACCACCACACACAAAAAACAAACAAACAAGTTCTGTTTGGGTTCTCCCAACTTCAAAAGGATAATTTAGATAAAGAAGTAAAATCCTAATGACAGTGCTGAGATTGAAAGCGTACCAGGATCTTTTAATCCATTTCAACCAGTCTTAAATTGAGCTTTCAGTATCCCGAAGATAAGGTGAGGAATGCTGGTGGAAAGTAACAGCAGGAGAGGTGCAAAGTGTCACAGCTATCGCAGCATCTCACATTTTCTCCGGGCAGCCACTAAGTGGCACTTAAACATCTCGTCTTAAACCGTGGTGAATCTGCTGTGAAAGGAGCAGGCTGGGGGGAAGGAGTTCTGCACTCTGGGAACTAATCCCTTTGAAGAACAAAGAAGTTCACTTCCTGCCACTAGCGAAGGTTTCTAGGGGCCTGACCATGTAGGAGAATGATACTGGCCTAAGAGCTGCACAGTGCTCTGCTCGTGGAAGCAGAACTAGTGCAGAGAGCTCTGCAGAAGCAACGGCTTTCTCCTCGGTCCTGGTCCTGCTTTGGGCATCAGAGTGTCTCCTTCCAGCAGATCACTACCCACGGTTGTGCTCTTTTGAAATACACACTGAAACCAGGGAAAACTACTCTGGCTCATCACTGCTGGGCTGCAGGTCAGACTGAAGTCATCCTAACACAGCTTCTAGAAAAGAGACGGAATAGATTGAACCTTGAGGAAGGTAGATTTAGACTGGATATCAGGAAGAAATTCTTGACAGTGAGGGTGGGGAGACACTGGAACAGGTTGCCCAGGGAGGCTGTGGATGCCCCTCACTGGAGGTGTTCAAGACCAGGCTGGATGAGACCTTGAGCAATGCGGTCTAGTGGAAGGTGTCCCTGCCCATGGCAGGGGGGGTGGAACTAAATGATCTTTAACGTACCTTCCAACCCAAACCACTCTAGGTTTCTATGATCACAAAGTGCATAACTTTGCTCCCTCCCTGGAGGTGTTCAAGGCCAGGTTAGATGAGACCTTGAGCGACCTGTTCTAGTGGGAGGTGTCCCTGACTATGGCAGGGGGTTGAAACTGGATGATCTTTGAGGTCCCTTCCAACCTTATCATTCTATGATTCTGTGATTCTATGATAACAGGTTTTCAGCATGATAATCAGGGTGGGATCAAGTGCATCATCAACAAGTTTGTAGATGACACCGAGTGGTGCTATCAACATGCTAGAGGGATGGGATGTCATCAAGAAGGACCTGGACAATCTAGAGAGGTGGGCCCAGATGAGCCTCGTGAGGTTCAACAAGACTGAGTGCAGGGTCCTGCACCTGGGCTGGAACAATCTTCATTAATACAGGCTGGGGAATGAGGTGACAGAAAGCAGCCAGCAGATTGAGAGAGGTGATTCTGCCCCTCTGCTCTGCTGTGGGGAGACCTCATCTGGAGTAGTGTGTCCAGCCACAAAGCCCTCAACACAGGAAGGA
>WBNM01001550.1:0-50923 GCA_013399055.1 Ramphastos sulfuratus
TTCTATGTCCTTCTTGAACTAAGAGGCTCCAAACTGGACACAGAGCTCCAGATGTGGCCTCACCAGGGCAGAGTAAAGGGGGAGGAGAACCTCTCTTGACCTACTAACCGCAGACCTTTTAATACACCCCAGAAGCTCCTTAGGCTCAGACTTGTTGCTGGTGGAAGCTGTTCCCCTGACTCTCGTGCACTCTAGCTGGGTAAACCTGCAGGCCTTTGCTAAGGTGTGCTTGCAGCATGAAAATTCTCAGGCTTTAATTCAATTCAGGACACAGGTAAATGGCCTTTCCAGATGTTTTAGTTAACGTAATTAATACCAATCTGAGCAGAATGTCTGCCTTTATTTAGTAGTGAAGGAGTTGGTGTGAAATATCTGTGTCTTTGAAAATTGTAAAACATGGTCTTTGTTTTCCTCACAATTTGCACTCATTTTTCTTTCTTTTCTAGCAAACCCCATTTTGCCTACAAGAAGCATATCGGCTGCCTTTTCCTGGAAGAAAACTGGCTGGCATAAAAGCAAATAGCCTGTGGATTTGACAAGGTGATAAACAGAAAGGTTGTCATTAGTTTTAAAAGATTTCTCTTCCAATTGGCAGTGGAATATTGCATGATGCCTCTAGTTGAGAAATTTGAATAGTATCCTTATTTTTATGCACCTTGGGATGGCTTGCTGGAGACCACTTGAAATTTTACTTCAAAAGTCAAACAAAAATCAAAGCAAACAAAACAAGTTATGTTCACAGCTTTGTTTTAAAATATGCTAGGCATTCATTTAATAAGGACCCAGTTTTGCCAGCCTCTTTGTAGAAATCTACTTTGTTTAGCTGACAAAGGGTAATTCTGTCAGGTTGCATTGTCTTTGTTTAGTGTCTTTATTTTCCTTTTTTTTACTTCTTCTTCTTCTTCTTCTTCCCCCCCCCCAGAATTCTTAACCTTTCCATTCTTTCAGTGTATTTTTAAATTATTGCAAAAATTCCCCTTCCTTCTCCTGTGGCCAGCAGGAAGCCAGCAGGATACCAATACTGCTTACTCACGGAAATTAAAACCAAAACAATAGGTAAGAAAAATAAAGAAACAGAACAAACAAGAGACACTATCCTCTCTGTTAAGGCTTAGTGTGTTGTACATTGGTTATTCAATATACTGGAGATTAAAAGGTTGTAACTCTGCCATGGGAGTTTCTGCAGAACTTGGCTCCTTGTTATTTCAGTTTCTGCAGCTGAAATATGGTGTTAAACTGCTGGCCTTGTCTATGTGTCCATAAGATAGGTAAAAAAGCATTAAGCCAGCAGCAGTAGCCTTGGAGCCCAGAGTCCGTATTCAGAGTGTGATAGTTTATAGGAAAATGTGATCTCTGTAATAATTTTTTTTCTTATACTCCTGCAGACATTGGCATTGATGTGACTCACTAGGCAGGCACAGGTGATGTCAGATTGTCTGGATGTGTGTATTTGTCATATCCTCAACATGTGAAGTCTCTGTCATGCTCCTGTCAGGCCTTTCCTGAAGTGTTTGGGCTGTCCTGTGCTTCTGCTCCCAACCCAGAACCTCAGTTGTGCCTGGGGAGCGCTTTCCTTTGAGTACATCAGTTCAGTCAAGGGCACCAAAACCTCCTTCATAGTTTTGAACATCAGATTTCAGGTAATGAGATTTACAGAATTGCATGGCTCTCCTTGTTTATGATTTGATTTTGTTTACAGGTAACTTGCACATAACTGCAAAAGATCTCAGAAAAATACTTGAATCACTTCCTCCAGAAGAGGAAACCTCAGATTTACAAGCAAGTAAAGAGTTTGAGATTTTGCCCATTTTCCTCTGAAATAGTTGGCTAATGTAATGTGAATGCATTCAAATCAGATGAGACTCCAGCTGGGCTACAGTTTTTAACCAAGTTGGAGGCACAACTGTCTAATTAAAGTTCCCTGAGCTGACTGCAGTACAAGTTAGACAATATTTAAAAACTGGCAGAGTAAAATGCAGAATCAGTAGTACATCAGTTGCAGATGTCCTCTGGGCTTACAACACAGAAAACACTCTGCAGAGAGCCTTTGGAGGTTGTCTTCAGGCTGCATTCCCTCTTCTGTGGCAGTCTGGGAGCCCTGACCAGGGGAAGTGGGGGAAGCCTCCTGTGGCACATCACTGGTGCTGTGCTCATGGCTGCAGGCCAGAGTCACAGGCTTAAGACTGGCCAGATTGGTCTGAGAAGTTGTCCCTCAGGATATGAATTTTTCATGAGCAGTAAAACCTTTTTATGGCTTGACTTTGTTCCCTGAGCTTTCAGACTGCAGAGGAACAGGATGTTTATTGTATATATGGTGGCTGTTTCCACTGAAGAGGAGATGCCTCTAGGGAGGACACAGCTCCCTTCTGGAAGTTGTGCAACTGTGCCTTGCAATGGTGTCCTGAGGACTTCCAGCAGGAATGGGGTCTATGCTTGAGAAGCCTGTGCCTGGCTGTCTTTATTTCCCTTTTCAGCAGCAGGAGGAATATTCTTTCGTCCCATGTTTAGTACTTACCTTTTCCCAGTGCTGGCAGGTGTCTTGCCTGGTTTTGCTCTCCACACTGAACTCCAGATCCCTGGGCCACTCTGCTCAGATGAAGGGAACAGCACAAGCATTTGAAACCTGGTCTTGGTGTCTGACTAAAGGAGCAAATCACCCCAGGATAGTTTCATTCCCTTTGCCTTCTTTAGCTTGATTATCTCCTTTGTGGAAAAAAAACCCAAAACAACAACAAACAAAAAAACCCCCAACCAACCAACCAAAACCCCAAACCAAAACCCAGCACCCCAGAGCATTGTCACTTCTACCTTTAAAAACTTATACTGCTGGTGGTGGGCTCTGGGTTAGGAACAGCATGATTAAGATGAGGATTTAATTAAATTCCAGTCTTGCCTGTCATGCGATAGTGATTCCATACAGCTTTCCAGGAGAGTGTGTGCTTGATTCTCTCAAATACGCTAAGAATGGATTTCAAGGCAAGTACGGTGCCTTGTTTAATCCTCAGGTCAGCATTATCAGATGATGTTTCAGATACAGGATATGGTCAAAACCTTCTTATTGTTAGCTGATGGTTTTGCGTAGATGACTTCATGAAAAGGTGTAAAATTTTCTTTCGAACTGTATTTTGAAGCATAAAATACAGTTGTTGGGAACACTAATAAGTTGTGGCCACAGGTTTTGTGGCATGGCCCAGCATCTTATTAAAGGTAACCTAGAAAGCCAACTTTCTTATGGATCTCACATGCTGGAAAAATGAGCTTTGTGCTTTCTTGCTAGCTGGGCAGTGTGAGGAGGGTAGAATTTAGTGCATAAATCTAAAATCCTCTGGAAAACATTCTTTATAGCTCCAATAAAGTCCTCTAGCTAGTTTGGTGTTTGCTGTTGACACCAAAGACACCTGAATATTCCTTAATGTCCTGAAGTGTCCCAGAGGATCACCAGTGAGAATGGCACATTTTCTGGTACAGCACACAGTTTCAAAAGGCTCCTCTCTGCTATCACCTTCCCTGCTATCCTGTAGATGAGAAACCAGACAATTCTCTATTTGCTTTATGCCCTGCCTGCCTGCAGTGCCTGTGCCCCAGAGCGATGCACTCAAAGCATGGAGTACAAACCCAGGACTGGCCAGAGAATGCTGCAGCAGCTATAAATTCCCTCTTCTCCAGAGGTTATTTCTGCACTCGCCCTCGCTGTGCAAAACTTATTTCTGTGCTTGGGTTAATGTTTAGGTTTTCTTTGTAGGTCATCTTTTGTTCTAAAAAACACATTGAAATCCTCCTGTTTGCATGTTACGTGTTTGGGTTCTGTATATTGTGCAATATCTTTCAAGGGAGAGAATTCTTTTTTAAATTATAGTTCTTCAAGTGAAATGGTTATTTTCTCTATAACCTTTCCTGCCAGTACCTTCAGAAAGACAGTGCAGCACTGGTTTAGGTTCTGGTATTTTATATTTAGGGTCTTATATTTAAGCACAATTCCATGTAATTTTAGTTTATCCAGCATGTATGTCAGACTATACATCTTTGCCCAATATCTGTTGCTGCTAAGACATTGTAATTTGTTAGCACCTCAGTATCTGACCTGTTCTACATTTCCTTCATGCAGATGTGTCTTGGTGATATTTCTGTTGCTGTTTATTCTCACAGAGTTTATTTGTGTTAAGTCCTGGAGCTGGTTAGTAGATTTCAGAAGTCATCACCCTGGAGAGAGTGATACTTCAGATGGCTCACCAAGCAAAAAGCATCTTCTGAGCTGGGCCTGGACCCAGGAAAGGGATATGGAGGATGGGACTCTGTTGCCCACTGGTGGGTGGAGAGTGCACATCTTGGCTACTGCCTCCACTCTGGCTTTGCTCTCAGATGTAGCTGGAAGGGCAGGACTCTATGGATCGCTTAGTCCTGTGGTGCTTGTTGAATAGTGAGGACTAAACCACTGGACAAGGTAGGAGATGAACATAGCTTATATTCCATTTCTGTTCTGCACTCCCCAAATTACCCTGTAGCTTTCCCCAGAGTCACTTAGGTTGGCTAGATTTTGTTCCTTCCTCTTCTCATATGTGTAAAGTGGAGATTCACCTAGGTGAAGTATTTTGGGGACCTACAGGGACAAGGGACAGCATATATGCAAAGAACCGCCTTTATTATTGTGTTCCTTTCTGTTTTCCCAGGTCTGTTACACAGCAGTTGATTTTATACTAAGCAAAGGTATTTTTATGGGGCCTTTCCCACCCTTCGAAAATTGAGCTACATTTTCTCATGAATCTCTTACTCTTCTGTTGTGTGGGTGTTGCTTTTTTCTCCTCTGTAAAGACTTGTAATTTTCAAATGTGTGTGAGTAGCATTTATCGTCCTCTCCAGTAATGTTATGACTACCTATGTTTTATATTTCTGAAGGACTCAGCGCTCTGGGAAAACACAAAGTGCTGTGTACCAAAGAAATAGAAGAATATTAATGTATTCAAATAAAGGCAAATACAAATTGAATCCAGACTGACATTTGCCTGCAAACTATTAGAGTGTATATAAGTGTAACTTAATAGAGAGAAATTTGAGCATAGCTTAGTGATGATGTACTTTATCCCGTATGCAAACAAGAAGAAAACTTTTTTCTTCAGAAATACAATTGATGTATCAGGCAGGGAAAATAGTGTCTCTTACAGGCAACATTAGACCATTTAAAAATATTAATGTAGGGAATCTTAGAGATAAGGCCAGGGGGAAAAAAATGGTGTTGATAGAATTGGGTTATTTACCTGTAAATGGGTTTCTTTATAGAGGTTAAGTGTTTGTGTCTTCAGGCAGACCCATCCAAGTGATGAGCTCTGAACTGGGGATGCAATTAACTCTGAACATTCAAGAAACTGTAAACGTCGATTTCTCTTGGAGGCCTCTGTTTGGCCTCTCCTTGTCTCCTGTTTCTCTTCTCTATCCTCCCTACCTTGTCCCTCTTGCTTCCCCTCCACCTCCCCTATGGTAGTTCTCACTTGCCTTGCATTGTTTCAGATCTGCTTACCTACCCATGGAGGTGGATCCCAATGCTAGTGCATAGCACTGGCTTCCACAAGACTGTCTGAACATGAAGGCACTCCAGGAGCACCAAGCTGGGGATTGCCAACATGGACAACATTGGGCTCTTATTATTGTCACAGTGGCTTTGTGACCCTGTGTAAATTCTACTGCCCTGAACAAGGATAAGGACACGCAGAGAGGCTGCAAGAGATCCCAGCACCATCAGCAAACACCACACAGACTACAAGAAGGATTAGAGAGAGCTGCTGAGCTGCAGTGACCTGTGTGCTGATGGCAGCAGCCTCTTGATGGCAAAAGCTACAGGAACAGAGAGGAGGAGGGCAAAAAGAGCCTGGAGTTTATAGGAAGCAGTAGGTATGTAGACGTAGACTATGTCTTCTCTGGTGGGAAAACCTTGCTGCCTTGGACATGCTATGGTGTTGAGTTGGCAGGGGAAATGTGTCTGAGGAGGGGGGTTCTTGGCTGAGCCGTGGGGGCGCTCGTGGGAACTTCAGCCAAGTGCTTCAAAATAAAATGTGTTCTTGTTTCCTGTCTGGGAAGAGCTGAGCCCTTAGGAAATGGGCAACGCTTTGAGCGTAGAGGGCTTGTGTCTAAGCTGTCTTCTCTGGTGCCAGAAAAGAAGGAGCCCAGAAAGCATGGGGCTGAGCAAAGGGAATGCAGCTGAAGGCTTTGTCTAGGTTCCTATTGTGTCATGCAGTAACTGAAACACCTGCAGAATTGTGTTTGAAGTGCTTTAAGTGAAATTAATGAATATTTTATGAATAAATAACAGGAGTAAAGATTTACATTGTGGCAGTAAGAATAATTTTTTATTAAGTTTTTAAACTTTCACCATTGTATGTCAGGCTCTGTAATCTCAAAGAACAACCAAATGGTTTTCATAAAATTTCATTTTTCTTTTAGCATGCAATTTGCACAGTCAGTTGTTTGTCAGGGTGTGGGGCACTAGTCCGTGGAGTGGTGAGCACCTTTCCTTGTTCAGCCCCTGTGGGGAATTCCCTTCTGCCACCAGTCTTTGAGCCTGGGAGACAAGTGCTTTGAGGCTTCTCTAGCCCCACCTCCTGTGAGAGTCTTCATGCCTCACAAAGCCCAGCAGGAGAGAGAGAGTAAGAGAGAAAATAGAGGCAAGCAAATATTGAAATACCTGAAAGCTAGTAAGACCTTATTTGAAAGAGGGAACTTCACTATAACTGGTGCTTCTTGGAGCTCCCTATCCATGCTCTAGTTTCTCCTTTAGCTTATGCTTAGAGGAATGAGACCAACAGAGAATCACAGGTCTGAATTTTTCCATTGTTGACGTTGTTTGGGTTTCATTTTTATGAAAGGTCTTTGAGAAAGGTACTTTTCTCCTCGTTTTCTTTATTTTTACTTGTGAGGATTTTTTCTTTTCTTTCTGTTGTTTGTTTTGCATGGGTTTTTTTTTTGTTGGTTGTTTGTTTTCTTTTGAAGTTGTCTTTTTCCTCCTTTGTTTCCATATGATAATTTTGTTTTCTCCTTTCTGTCTTTATTTTGCTCCATGTACTTAAACTTTTTTAGCTTGTTTTATTTCACTGTGAAAGTTCTGGTTTTGACCTTCCAACTTTTGCAAGATACTCCTTTGCAAATCATGGATGCCTGTGTAATCTGATTCACTTTGTAGACATAGAGAGTCATTGGTCAGGCTGGTTTTAGTGTGGTTTTGGCAATCATGCAAGAAAACATCTATAGGACACCCACATATTCTGTGTGAAGAGCAGAATGCAATTCTTCCACATCAGAGAAATTAAAGAGTGATTTATTCATGCAATCATAACCTGTATTGCTGAGTGGTTGGTGTTCTGTCTGCACTAAGGTGTTGTAGCATCAAGGAAAGATACCTGGTAGAGATCATCAGTTAAAGCTTTTCTTACAGACATGGGAACAGGGTGAAAGTCCTCTCTTTTAAAGGCAGTTTTCTCACCCCTGTCTTTCTGCAAACGACCTAAGTAATTTAGAATGTGCTAGTGAGCTGTATGTCGTATTGCTGTCATGAAATAGGTAAATAAAAGAGTAAGTTTTCATTTCACTGAGATTTTCCATAGCTTGCCAGCAGAGGAGAGAGGCTGGTGGATCGTGCATGGTGTGTATGTAATCAAAGTACACATCTGCCCTGGTCTGCTCTTTGGTGAAGTTTTTCTTCTGTCATTGCAAATGTGAGCAGAGCGTTTAAAAGCAGGGCATTTCTTGGAAAGAAATTCCATCTCTTCTCCAGTGATGCTTCCTCAGCAAGGTCGTCTTTAAGAAACCCTTCACTTTACAGAGCCTTTGCTGGCCATTTTAAAGAATGTTGTGGGTTGAAATTACCCCCAAAATAAATCATCAGAGTAGCTCAGAAGGTTTGGAAGCAAAACGAAACTATATTTACAAGCAAGCTAAAATCTAGAAGCATAAAATACAATATATATGTACAAGATATATTTACAATTATTCACAATTCAGAAACAATAACAAGGACCCCCTCAAATGGTTTCCTCCACCCCTCTGGACACAGGAAAAAGGAATAGCACTCCCCTCAAAGAGAGAAAACAGAAAGAAAAAGACCTGATGTTAGGATTTAGCCATTCTCAGCGAAGGTCAGTATAGCAAAAGCAGTGGCCTGAGTGAAGAAAAGGAAGAAAGAATAGCTTGTGCAGCACACTTTATCTGAATCTGCAAGTGAATGGAATGATACAGACTTTATTTTTCTTTTGCATCCAACTTCTTATTTTATTTACTTTTTATTCACATATGTCCAGAAAATTCCTATTTCTTGTTTATAATTTAAAACCAGACTAGAGGGTTAGCTTTAAACCACCACAAAGAGGAGCGGGTTGTGTGGGGCATTTTGGTGTGACTGCAGGAGTGCTACCTGCTGCAGGGGGTGTACCTGCTTCCAGCCCTAAGCCCCTGCAAGCAGGTACACCCCTTGCAGCAGGTAACACTCCCCTCCTCCCCAGCTACGTGTACCCCAGCACAACAATTCCCAATGTGTATTGGGGTGTATTAGTTGGTGGACTGAGAAAAAACTTCCTAGGAGTATCAGTACATTACCTACAGTCTTCTGTCCCTAGTGACCAGTGCCGTTTCTGAGATAATTTAAAACTATAACCCAAACTCAAATAATGTAAAGAAGTTGAAAACCCCATGAACTTATAATGAGAGCTTTCTGGCTGTTGCTATGTTTTGGAGTAATACATTGTCCAAAATACAGCACTACTGTGATGTATTAAACCAATCTATCATAAGAGTGTCATAGCTTTGATGATGTATTAATGTAATATATCGTTAAGGTGCCATTGCTCTTATGATGCATTACTCAAAACATTACCAACTGGTTGAGTTAGCACATCTGTGGGCATGAAGTAGTGTTTCTATAACTACAACTACAATGAAACTTTAAAAAACTCTTTCATGTGCAAGAGTAAGTTAGGGAAATCTGAAAACCAGGGGCTTGAAAAGAGAAAGTTGAGCTATGTGTGACCAAACTGAGGCTGGAGCGGCATGCCTGGAAAATACAGGAACCAGTTCATCATTGTTCTGAAACGTCTTGGCAGGATTTTTTTTTCTGAGTACTTTCTGCAATTTGCCTTACACCTTGCAATTTGCCATAATATTTTCTGGGAAAATTAGGTTGAACAGGTTTTATGCAGACACAAAAGCTCTTTTGCCTGAGCTTTGTTTTTTTTTTGCTATTTTGTTGTTGTTGTTGTGTATGTTTGCTTTCTGCTTTTAGAGAGGAAGTAGGATAAGCTCTGGTAAGCTGACCAGAACCATCTTTCAGCAAGGTTTGTTTTTTACCACGTTTCCAGACATATCCACTTTTGGACTGGCATTGGAGAAGCATTCTGAAGCAAACTGAACTGCCACCCACCCCTGCTCTGAACTCTCTATCAAATCTGAACCGAAGTCATTACAAACCATGTTAAATACTGATGATGACGTTAAATCCTTATCACCTTGCTAGCTAATGAGAACTCTTCAGGTGTTAAGTGTGCTTTTATCCTTATGAGCTATCTATTTCTTCTCATGTGGCGTGTATGTTACTGACTGCATCTATGTCTTTGAATGAACTGCATTTATTGCCTGCTTTTATTGAAAATCCAGCTCACAAATGCTTCAGCCTTGAAATGGTACAGATTTACTAAATTTAAATATTGGTATTCAGTCTAATTAGTCTCTCTCTTTTCTCTCTCTCTGTCTTGGTTTTTTTTTTTTTTTTTTTGTTTTTTTGGTTTTTTTTCCCATTCATGGAGCTCAGTGCAAGATTTGCCCATTGATAATTTTTTTTCCCCCTTTCTCTTCCATGTTTAAAAACAGAAGGATGCAGAGGCAGATGTAAGCTTTATTGAACCCACTGACTTCAGGAATATTTCCTGGTACTAAAGAACAACCTTACCAGTGTGAATTGCTCTTTTGCTCTTTATGATGAGAGGCATGAAATGTCCAGTATCAAAGCCTGGACTTGTCAGGTTCACCCCAAGCAATGTTTGCGTAACTTCACCCACGGTCTTACAGCATAGGACCTTGACCACTAGATGGCATTGACAGTGTAAGTGGGGAGGAGGTGGAGGATGCTCAGACCTCCCCCCTTCAATGGCCTCCATCTTCCTTTGCCATTCAAGAAACCAAATCAGGAAAAAAAATTCTCAGATACCCATAGCAAGTGATGAGTTTTCAGGAGACTTTCATGGACTACATCACAATTGCTGCAGAAATGTTGACCCAACCTACATGGCAAGTTCCTGCTACTGGGCAGTTTTCAACTGACTGTGCAGAGCTGAGATTGGACCTCCAGCTACCCCAGACAACCTGTTGAAGACAGTGGTGAATGATCTTGCCAGCTACTATTACAATGCATTCACAGTGCTTAGCAGACTCCTTGTTTTGTTGGCTTTATTGTCTGGTATTCTGACAGTCTCTGTCATAGTTACTGCCACAGTTCAGTTCTTCTGATCCTCTAACCTACCACTCTTGCTTATTTTACTAGAAATTCTGATGTTTACATCCCTTCAGGCCCACAGAGCAGTGTTGTAGCATGAAAGCTGATATTTCAAAGTCACGTTGCTGTCCTTTAATAGCATCAAGATATGGCTGGCTTTGTGTAGCATTTTTGTCTTACTTAGAAAAACCCAGATGAAGAGCTTGAATAAAATGGTGGGAAGTTGGTTGTGAGAAGTATTTTCTCTGGAAGAAAATGTTATGAGAGAAATTATATTTAAGGTATATTTCTAATTATTTTCAACTGTCACTCTTTTGCTATTTCTGAAATGTGGATTCCAGTGGTTTGCTCCAGCCTCAGAGTAGGACTCTGCTCTGGCTGCTGCATGGGCCTCACACCCTTCTCCTTTAGGCAGAAAGGGGATTTAGATTTAGGTTCTTAGTAGCACAGAGCCACAGCCTTGCTTATACTTAGTTTGGGAAGCAACAGGTGTGTTCTGCTAATCTGTGCAATACTGGAGGAGCACTTTGTTGGCTGAAAGTTCTAGGAGAGGTTTCTATTGTTACTGATACAGAAGTGAGAAAAAAGACACAGAAATCCCAAACCTTTTACAGTGGTTTCTTCAGTCATGATGGCTCCTGTGTTTCTTCTTGACTTTGACAGCAGTTTAAGTAATGTAGCTGTGGTGGCTGTGATAGGTCACAAGCAATTCAAGAGTCTGGCATATTTTGGGCTAAGATGCAGTTCCTTTCACTCTGCTTTCACAGACCTAATGTTTTTAAAACTTTTGCTGTGTGAGACCCATGGCTCTTGGCTGCAGCTGGGCACAGTCACACTCTGCTCATTGTCCCAGCCAGTTCTGGTAAGGCACAGTCAGGTGGCCTCCTGAGGGAACATTTCAGGCAGGGGGAAAAGACTGGTGGCCTCTGAGTCTGCTTACTTGGAGAGGTACCTGTAGTAATGAAATAGCTACTCCAGAGCTGCACTGGGGATTGCACATTGGCCAGCTAATACCAAAGTTTCTAGTGATGGCTACACTCCATTTAAAGCTTGAAAATCAAACCAAAACTGTATTGATGGCCACTGAGTAAGGTCTGAAGCAGGCTTGAGTATTTGAGGTGCAGATAGGTGGGGAATGACGTAAGTTAGAGGAAGAGTGAGAAGCACAAACTTCTGTCAACTTTATAAGGAATATTGTCTCACTTTTGAAAAGAAATTGTGTGACTGGTTTATTTCAGTGGATTTGTCTGGCTCCACTGCAAGGCTGTAGTGCATTTGGAGAGTGAATGCTTACAAAATCTGTGTACAATAGTACAATGTAAGGTCCTGGCAAATTTTGTAACATGAAGTCATTGATGTCAGTGCTGGTTCTACATGCCAATGACCTAAGTACCCTTGCAGCTCCAAGAGTGGCAGTGTATGGTCTTCCTGAAAATGTCCTAAGTTATTAAGTGTATTACTAGAAACTGCCATGTACCCCTCTTTAAAAAGAGAGGCTGGTCTTGGAAATCAGAGGAGCTCATTTTTTTATCTATTAGCTTCACAAGGAGTTCCTTATAACTATAACCACTGACCCAATGAGCCAGGATCCTCCATCAAATGCTTCACTTAATGATGTCTATTAATACAGTTCAGCAACCCAATACACAGAGTATCTGCATGGTGAGCTAAATGCCTCAGAAGCTCAGCAGTAAAACTTTCTGCACATCAAGCACTGTGAAAATGTTCTCCTATGACCTGAGTAGATTTTGGCGGTTTTGTTTGTTTGTTTGTTTGTTTGTTTGTTGTTTTTTTGTTTTTTTAAGAAGAAGTTACAGAGTAGCAAAACAAATCAGGGGAATCAGTGACCAGAAACCTACAGGTAATAATCAAAGATGGATGTGCTCGAGAGAGATATTCATTAGTGTGTCAGTATCACCAAGCACATCTCTATGCTCCCAAATTCAGCAACAAATACAAATAGACCCATTCTTAAAATAATCTGGAGGAGATTTTTCACTTCAATATAATTCAACTGGGGTTGCTTTTTTTTTTTTCTTTTTTTGACTCCATGCAATTCTTCTCTCTCCCAGCTCTTGCAGAAATACACACTCTTGATTAGCTGATAGAGCTTACATTTTGTAGTGCATTAGTGTGCCCAGAAATCAAATGCACTTACTGAAATGGGCTATGGAAATAAACTTTTGTTTATTAAAGTGAATTGACTGCCCCAAGTAATCCTCAGCTTCTATCTTTGCTCTAATTGGAATTACTTGTTTGTGTTTCTGTTGTGGCTTCTCATGGCTCCTCATAAAACCTTGTGACTTTTCCCTTCTAACTTATCTGTGCAACAGGTCTGCTAACTACCTTTTAACAGCTCAACCTGTAAAAGGAGAAATATTCCCAACAGCAGTCTCAGGTCAGTTGTATCCATCATACATGTGCCACGTAAGAGTAAACTAGACTGGGCTCGGGCACAGAGATACTTTTGTAGCATCTGAGGTGGATGGTGCCTATGGGGATGAAGCATGGCAAAGGTCTAAAACTCAAGATTTCTATTTCTGAGGAAGTTCAGAACCCTAAGATCAGTTTTGCAATGCAAGCTCAGTTTCTTGGAAGAGGGCCCACTTAGTTTTATGTTAATAAAAGATGTGTATTTGGCTTTGTGTCACCAGTAGGAATTCAGAGAGTCTGAAAAACCTTTGAAGACTGTTACAGCTGTAATTGGTCTGTTTTGTCTTGGGTGGAGAATTTGAAAGGTTTATTTCTAGAATATACACTTTTAAGGGCAGGAACTGTTACTCATCTGTGTTTGGAAAGCAGCACCAACACAATCTGGATAACAATAATACCATAGAAGACTGAAAGAACAATTACAGAGTGGAAATAATGACCTAAGGGAGGAACACTTAGCACGCTGGCAACTCCACATTGTGCATTTGAGAAAATCAGAGGGAAAGAGAGAGACCAGGAGAGTTGTTACAGAAGCTAATACTCTCAGAAGAACCATGTTGAAATCTCTGCTTGCATTTGATTGAAATGATATCAAATAACTTGAAGAAAAATCTTTGAAACGGAAAGTGGGGATTTGTCCTCATTTGTGTCTCCTCCCAGGAGAGCTTGCCTCTCTCTTTTTTTTTTTTTTTTTTTTTTTTTTTTTTTCCCTTTTTTTTTTTTTTTTTTTTTTTTTTTNTTTTTTTTTTCCCCAGATCTTTCTCCTTCCTTCTTTAGCACCTTGGGACATGGGGAGTCTGTCAATAAAACTCCATCCCCAAAGCCAGGCTTTATTTGTGAATGCCAGGAGATGTGCACAAAAGCTGCCTGCTAAATCCCACCTCTCAAGGCTACCCCTTTGGAGCAGCCTGGGTACTCTGGAGGCAGCCAATCTCCCTCCACGGTGGGGATACAGCAGTACCTCCTCACATCCCAATGGCATTTACCAACTACTCCTTTGTTTATTAGAGGTTTTTAAATGTTACTGTGACAAATAATCACGTTGGTGGAACAATGTGGGATGTAGGTCAGCCTTGGTGGTGTGTTGCAGGTGAGAAGATCGAGGCAGTGCATGCCAGGGATTTTCCAGGTTTACAAGGGAGTTTGTGAGTGGAGACTTAGGGATTCCTGGGCTGTCTGCTCTGCATCTCCAGGAAGCATCTCTCATACAAAGCTGTACTACATTCCTAAGCCTCAAATAGCTCATCACTAACAGATCTACTGAAATATATTTTTAAAACCTATTATTTTATTATTAAAAAAAAACAAAACAAAACAAAAAACCGTGATGAGACTTTTTGCTTCTTTATCTATCTTCTGGAACATGTCAAAGTATGTCTGTGCATAACTTTTTTTTTTTTTTCTTTCCATTTTTTCCTAAAATAATTCTTTAAACTACAAACAAATGATAATTTTCTTCCTGTCTACATTAGTTTGTATTGTATTACTTCAGGCTTTCACGAGAAGGCATGAAAACAAAGCCAAACAACTACAAAGTAACCACCAGGACGAAGGCAGGGTTTTTCTAGCGTCCTTGGCCTCCATTTTATCACCTTCAAGTGATCACTTCCTTTCTGGAGCTTTTTTCTTTTTCTTTTGTGTTTGTTCTGTGTATATTACATTTCTGTGTAGCTCTTCACATGAAATCAACCTCCAAACAGTGCTGAAATATAAATGTAACAAATTAGGTGAGGAGTAAGTTGGGGTGAAGTCAGTATCATCAGTGAAGTGATCCTTTAATAAATCAGTTACAGTCCACAGATTTGAAAATATCTGTTATTAAAATTCCGCTCTTTTATTCACCACTCCCACTCTCAGTAAATGTGCAATGACTCTGCATTATTGATTATTTCCAAGTACAAGAATGGGAGATCATAGTTCTAGAGCAGCAGGAAATCTCACTTCAGCTACCTGTCCATTCACAGGCTGTACCATCACACATGGAGCAGTGAGGCTGTGCAGTGCTCACTTGCAGCCCCTCTTCCCTCCTTGATGTTGTTGCTCCATCCCGAAGAAACACAAGATGCTGTTGATGCTGCTCCACAAGACTTCCTCAGGACCCTGGCACACCAGGTGATGTACCAGTCAGTTTTTCTGATGGCAAGGAAAGGTCTTTATTCTGTTTACCTTAGAAAGGATAGTGGTTTTCCTTTCTAGTTTTCTGTTTTTTTGGATTTTTGCCTGCAGAGTGGCCAAGGGGTAAAAGTTGTGGCAAAGTTTGGTATATATTAAAAAAATTGAACCAAAAAGAAAAATTTTGTTCCTTTTTTTTTTGGGCTTTTCTCCTGATTATGTTGAAAATGCTAAATGTGTTGCTGAAAAAAAAAAAAAGTCTCTCTTAAAATAATTTAATCCCAGTGCCGATGCCGCTTCTGTGTTTAGATTGCTCTATTAATATTGATGTGCTGTTCTTGAACTAAAATTCTTGGATGTTTCCTATTTCCCTCTGAAAACAATGTTTGGTGAGAGTTGTTGTTGATTTAGGTCTGTAGAATTGGTCATTGTAAACCGAGGCATGGACTGACCTTGCCTTGCTTTTGGCTGGGGTTTCTTTAGCCTGATCTGAAGCAACTGGTCCAGCAGATGCTTTCCTGTTTTGATATTTGTGGTCACTTTGCTGCTTCAATACATGCAGACAGTACTGTGTCCTTGAATTTTCCCCCTTCCCAACTTATAGGTAACTGTCCTGAAAATTGGATAAAGCTGACTTGTGAGATCTGATACAAAGAAAAGGAAAATTAAAGCAGAAATGTGTAGCATGAACTGGGGTGGAAGGAATCTGAGTGGTACAGGAGGAGAGGAAATGCAGCAAGAGGGTCATGAAGAATGATTGGGGCTGTCACTGGGAGCAAGTGGGAAGCATCAGCTGGCTTTTCAGTAATGTGAGCAGAGAAGGGAGACTGAAAAGAAGAAACAAACAGTTGTGAGATGCAGCTCAGCATCCCCTTGCCCAGGGTCAGCACCTCCCTCAGCCTCAACATTTGAAGTGCAGGATTCGGTGGGGAGGTTGCAACTGCGAGTCCAAGTGCTGTGGGACTCACAGGAATACCTTCTTAGGAAGTGTAGGGGATTGCTGTGGAATATTTCAGCTGAATCTGCTAAGTGAGAAAACAATTTGACTTAGTTTGTGAGGCAGCAGCAGTGTTTGATTTTTAAATAAAAATAGACTCCAATAATAAGCTTCTGCTTTCACAGCATGAGTTGAATGAATTGATTATACATATTCAATCAATTACTCCAGGCCATGTTTTTTCTCTGAAATTTATGTACACTGTAAAGTAAAACCATGTTTATTAAATGAAAATTAAACCAAATATCACTTACTGTGACAGGTCCCTAAAATACGTAAATGATAATTCATTCAGGCCTTGTTAATACTTCAAAGCAATGATAATAATCCAGCACATTTTATTCATTTTTTTTTTCCTTTAAAGTGAGGAAAGATTAAATATTTATGAAACATAAATATCCTTGTGTCTCCCCATCTCCATGTTCTTCCTTTTTATTCTCTTCTGGAGCTATTCCTCCCCTCTTATCTCTATTTCTTTCTGCTGTAGTTTGTGAACATTTCAATACTCTGTATCCTACAGACCTTTCCTTAACACACAGCTTTGATATAGGAAGAACTTTGAAGAACTTCCCTTTGTTGGTACATGTAGGTTGATATCAAGTGGTAAAGGGAAGGACAGCTACAGTGCTGTAGTGCAAGACACAAACACCACAGTATGGATCTGAAAGGCCTCCCACACCTCTTTTATTCTGCACTGACACTCTTCTGCTCACACGAGTCGAGGGACACCACCGAGAAACAGGGATCAAGTGGCACGGATGACTGAAGTTTGGTGTCCCCTGGGGAGTGGTGCCTCATGAAATATTTCATGTGGGCACAGTAGTGCACATTTGAATGTGCTTCAGGAATTCCCGTAGGTGACATGGTGGGGGTGTGCATGTGTCTGTAGGCATGCCAGCAGCTACTGAATGGCCGCCAGCAGTTTCTGTTGTACAAACAGTGTCTTCTTCGGGGTCCTTCCCACAAACACACTTCATTCCCTCTGGTGCAGAGTCCCTGTTTTACTGGATAATTGCAACTGACAGCCTGGATTGGTAGTATCCAGCAAACATTCAGCCGCATCAGTTGCAGGGTGATTGATGAATGCCACACAGGGAGGCTCTTGCTCTGTGAAGGTTTTGGTTTGCTGCAGCATGATAAACGGTGTTACTGGAAAAATCCTAACATCCTGAATCTCAAACTGAGAGGCATTTCACCCTTTTACAGGGAATTTACTGCTCCTAAAGCATAGGAAGAGCAAGATGTGGATGGGCAAAACTGTGACTCCAGTGTTAGTTTTTTGTGCCGTTTGTCTCAGCCAGTGCTTTATTACTAACCGTTGTTAAAATCCGTAGTCCTTACCAAAGCAGGGCCTGAATGGTCTGAGCAGGCATGAGCCACCAGGAATACAGAAAGCATCACGAGTTTGCATTCCACCATCTTGCTTTACTTTGTGCCTCAGTTATCCATTTGGGTGTGCACAGGTAAGCATGGCAGAAACTGCCATCAGCCTGATAGTTAATCTAGGACTAAAGGGAGTTACAGTGAATAGGAAATAGGAGCCAGGATCCTTTTGGGGCAATGGTGAAAACTTACCTAGTATTGCAAGTCCAAGACTTCAATACTGTCAATAAATTGAAGAGGTTTGGTTATTTTTCTGCAGGGGTTTGGAAAATGTGTTTTGATGAAGGGGAGCTCTGTCTTGTCCCACAGATGTGTGCTGGACTAGACTGCATCTATCAAGTAGCTGCTACTGTTATTCTCTTCATCTTAGGTTCACAGACATCAGGGTAGGTATGTCAGTGTTCCATCTAAGGGTCAGACTCTCTTCTGCCTTTATCATTTAGCAAAAGTTTTTCTTATTATTGGCAAATTCCCCTTAGAAAATGAAATTTTTCTGTACAGGCTTGCATGCAACTAAAGTTGCTGGACTAGCACACGTGTATTTGGGCTCAAACCCATCACAGAGTTATACAACTCTAGGACCCGATGCCTCTAAATGTTTATCTGTTATTTTCTTGGTTTGCTATTAGTTTAATATTAGTTTAATGCTCTTTGTCTGCTCTTGCAAATTCCAGCAGATGCAGCGATATATAAATTCCCTGGAAAAAACCAGCAACTGTACTGGGGAAGGTAGACACATTGTCAGAACTTTGGTTATGTGTCTATATTATGGGCTTCAAATCAGGGGTTAATCAAAAGTGTTATTCAGTATTCCAGGAAATTGTCAAGATCACTAAGTATTGTACTGACTTGACCTGTGTTACACTGAACTCACTCTTTCCACGTTTCCAATAAAAACACAGCAGATTGTTCCAGAACCAGTGTCAAACTCAGTTAAAAATAAATCCTTCTGATAACTTAGATGTGTAGTGCATATACTAAATATATCACCCAAAAGATAGTTCTTATAAGGCAAACTACCTAAAATATATCAGCCCTGACATCTCCCTTGGGTCTTACGCAAAATCATGTTTCTGGGCTATGATTCCTGAAAGTTAAAATAATCTTTCCTTACTTGTAAGCTACCTAATGCTATTTGGTTTACTCTGCTCTTCTTGCAACACTGAACCAGCTTTGTTTTGTTCAAGCTCAGGCTTTGTAAATAACTAATTATAGCCCTGTTTTTTCCCCTTGAAGCACTAACATTTGGCACCTCAGAGAACAGCCCTTTTTCAACTACCAGAGAGTTCAGGGCAAGTGGTGGACTCGGTCTCAAAACAGTAGGGTACTGCTGACAAGCTCTCTTGGACCACTTCACCTCCTGCTCTCCAACAGCAATCAGATGAGCCAGAGGGCAACTTTAGGAAAATATTTTTCTCTAGCAGCAGTAACATCTGCCTCCTTGGCAGCTTCTGCTGGCACTTGTGTTGGAAGCTGTGGGTTTGCCCCTGGCCCTGCCATATATTTACATTGCTGAGAGGTTATCCTGAGCTCGGATGGATCCTGTTACCTGATTTTCTTCTGTTCTGTCGTTCTCCCTCAGTGAAGCTTTTGCTGCTTAACTCTTTATGGGTAACATGTAAAGCAAAAGTTAAGTGTGAGACAGAAGTATTAATTTCAAAGTATTAATTGGAATATTCCTTTTGCTAGGAGATTCAGTTTTTCTGACCTGTTTAGCTGGACTTATTTTGGTTCTGCCTAGAGAATTCTGCCATCACTCTTGCATTTTCCTCCCCCAAGTAAGTGACTTTTGCTTGGTGCTTCAGGTCAGCAGAATGACATTGTTATAAAGACAATTATAAAGTAATCGGCTCGGGCATATCAATATTTATTGAAATACTGAGGAAGAAAAAAAAAATTCCATTGATGATGAGAAACTCCTGGCAAGAACCGACATGACAATATGTATTTCACTGATACAGTAAGAGAACTTCAACTTCAACAAGTAACTCACTGCACATTCTAAGAGTTGCATGGATTTAAATCCAAGGCAGCTGCAGAACATCTGTAATACAAATAGTCAGACTTTACAGATTGTCTGTTTACAAACACAGAACAACTAAAATAAACCAGCCAAAGCCAAACCCTTTGAATTTAAGTCTGCTTTTACTAATATGTCCTGCAATCAGTAAGGCAGTCAGAAGTAAATGTCTGGTTACAAAGCAGTTAACAATTAACATGAAGGGTTTCGGGGGGGCGGGGAGAGGTTTGGGGTGATTTTTGCTTTGTTTTGCTCTAGTACTTTGGGCAATCTGGTGGGATTCCTGGAATCACAGATGTGGGCAAATACACGTTAGTTTATTTGAAGCAGTTTCCATTAAGCAGTATGAAAACTTGTTCTGTTCTTCTAGTTCCTTATTTTAATTCTCTTGTCCCACAGGTAGATAAATGGTGCTGTGAATAAAGTTAGCAGCAGTTTTTAAAAGCTTTTTTTTCCCTCCATATTCAGTGAGATTCACTGTAGCATTTCAACAGGGAAAAAAAAAAAAAGAGAAAATACAGAATGCTAAGACTTGAAATGTGTTTTGTTGCCTTCCACGCAATCTAGTGGGAAGTGTCCCTGCCCATGGAACTAGATGGTCCTTGAGGTCCCTGACAATTCTGTGATTGTTTTTCCTTTGTCTAAAAGGAAAGCAGGACGACACTTATCTTGTACATGTAGGTAAACATATTTCACAGCCACCATTGGTTGCCACCTGCATCTGTTAATTTAGTTTGAGGAAAGAGCTGCTATTAAGTGGTGCTGGCATATCTGCTGTGCAGGGTGGCTAAGGAGCTGTGCGTGGTTTGCTTTTGGTCCGTGTGCCAGTGCTGTTGTTCTGTGGTATAAGACAGGCATCTAGGAGTCGGTTTCACTGTGTTTGTACCTATCTTAGAGCTGATTAGTGGGGGTGGTTAAAGCAGTATGCTTTGTACTGATGCAGGGGTAATTACTGATGTCTTTGGTTTACAATGTATGGATAGTTGGAAAAAAAACAGTAGGAGAAATGCACCTTTTTGAGTTCACACAAAACAGAAAAAGCTGTAACTCACATAATTTACAACAGATTTAAATAAACTACATTTAGGATTATGAAGATTTACAGACATTTAATCAAGTGAATGATCTTAATTTGTAAAGACTCTTGGTTGTCTCCGAACTATGTTCCACTAACCTGAAGACATGCTACAGTAAACACATATATTTGGCTTCTTCATTCTGGCTATATCTTATATAAAGATGAAACCAAAGAACAATAAATTAGCATCATTAATTGTCTACAGTGAAAACTATCATATACAATATAAATAAACTATTCAAAAGCCAGCAATCTTCATGGAAAAAAAAAATAAAGGATTGGGATTTTATACAGTTTCTACAAGTGATTGTGCAGCTGATAATCTCAAAAATTAAAAGTCAAAATGAAACAACCCTATTGATTTTAGTGTCTCACGACATACAGTAATTAAGTACTGGTAAAATAATTACCAATTTAAAAGAAATAATAAGGAAATCACTGCTCTGCAATTTTGTCACAGTTTTTTCCCCACAGGACCTAAAGAATGTAAACACTATGGTTTTTGTTAATGTTACAGATTAATACTTTATTTTAAATCTATGTTGATCCACACTTGCACAGTTACCGTTAAGTGTAATGAAATAAGGCAAGACTTATAACCGTGGCACTACATGTTAATACTGATATCTTAATTTGGACAGAGAGAGAGTTGTTTGTTCTTCTCTAATTATTTGTTCTGCAGCAGACTTTGGCCTACACAGACGTAGCAGTATCGCTCTTCTTGCTTTGCATGACAGATCTTATTAACTAATTTCAAAAGGGAAAAAAAAAGTTTCATTTGATACTGGATGTTTGACTTAAAAATTAGGGTTTTTTTATTTATTGCCTATTTAAAAGATAATTTCTTAATAAGCTCCCTGGCATCATCATGTCATACAAGTAGTTTGTCTCTTCTTGCATTATTAAGTGAATTTTTAATTTTAGTTCAATTTTAGCATTGTAACATCAGTATTTGTTGTCTTGGTCAAAGAAGCTGTTGTTTCTGATAGCTAAAATATCTCCATTATTTGGAGATGGCCATGAATACACAGCAGAGCCACCTTGTAGCCCCTGCCCTACTTAGGTATGTAGTTGAGTTGGCTAATTTGGTTTGGAGTATTTATCTTAGCTATTTAATAGCTCTCCAATAACAGTAGTAGAAGAGGGATACTGCCTGATAGAACAAGATGAGCACGTGACAAAATGACCTTCAGGACATTGTAAGAATGCCAAGCTAACTGGGTAACAGACTCTTCATATGAGGTCTTTGCAGGCCTGAGAGACCGACAGTTGAAACCAGCCTCTTAGGGTTTGGTGCCGAGACTACCTAGCACGTGGCCTGTGACAGCTCTCTTGCAGATTGTTGAACAGATGCCACATCTTTTATCACAGAAGTAGTAAGCATTGGGTCCTTGGAAGGATGATAGAACATGCTATAGATGGAGTTTTGCATCTGTTGGAACTGTTTTAAAAGTCCTGCTATGCAGTGAAGGAATTCAGTGCACACAAATTCCCCTCTGTCCTAGCTTGGTAATATGGATCAGCTTTTTATTCTCCTATGTTTCTTCATATTGGCAACCGACCGAGTTAAATATACAAGTATCATCCTGTCCTTGCTCACGCTGATCTTGGTGATGGTATGCACTTGGTAAGTTCACTTCCCTCCAGTGTGAAGTGTCATGTAGATTCCTTTGGGGCTGTGTAGCATACGATTCACAGTTTGCAATGCAAATACCCTGATACATCACTTATTTACTATTAGTATTTGATTATTATACCATTTTGCAAAGTCTTAAAACCATGGTTTAATTAGTGTTGCTTGGAGCAGTTCAGAATATGTTGGGGTTTTTTTTTGTGTGGGTTTTTTTTTTTCCTTGAAAGCAGAAGCTGTAATGGGTATAATTTAGGCTCTCTTTGCATGCAGCATTTCAATGAGCAGGTTATTACATGGCACATCTCCGTTCAGGTGTTTGTAGTAGAGGTATTCTTCGGCCTGCATACTGATGGCCCGGATTTCTGGGAGTCGCAGGAGAAGCTGCCCAAATTTGTCTGTTTGCTGCGGGTAATTACACATTGTGTAGTCCAGCAGAGCAGCATTCACTTGTTCCTGAACCCCTTCCACAAGCTGGAAGTTCTCAAGATTTTTAACATCTGCATGATAATAAAATAAATTAAAAAAAAAAAAAAAGAAGAAAGTAAACAACAATTCAGTTGCATTTGAATTCCTATTTCCGAATGCAGTGTTTCACTAAATGGATGTGGGTTTTTTTTGCCTCCTGACAAAAGCATACTTTACAAGTTGTTGAATATTCAGTGAGCCCTTTTGCCAACTTTCCTGGGAAAATGATTACAGAAGAGCTTTAGCAGAGTGTCTTGTTGAAATTCTGCATATACCTCAAATCAATTAGTCACCAATGGAGTCTGAGCAAGGTCAGCTCTTTTCATAGCTTACAAAAAGAAAGGTTGAGGATTCCTTAAGTAGAAGACCATAATATATTGCTAGCAAATGAGTCCCGAGAGGAAGCCCTATCTTTAACCTAGTATGTTACACAATTCATATAATTCTGTATTAATTTTTCTGACCCAAGGTGAAATCTGTGTCCAGGGTATGATGTAGTTAATTCTAATAAAAAGTGACAGGGTTCTTGTTTCTGTTTGACATTTTCTAAACGATTCTGAAAGCCTTTGACTTGTCTAGCCTATGTTAATGAACCATCTGGTACACTCCAGTGACTGCCAAAATAATCTTCCCTAGTAGAAACTCTCTGAAATATATATTTCACTGACTAATGATCTTTATAAAACGAAATCATTGTCCTTTGGGTGGAATAACAGATAAGAATAATGCCCTTTAACCTCAATATAGTTTCTGAAATCCAACACTGATTTTTTTTTTTTTTCTTGGTATTGGACAACAGGGGCATTTACGTTGGTCAGGCAGGTACAGTTTGTTCTCTCTGCCTCTATTTGATTATTTTCTGTTCCTATATAGTAAGTTCAAGCTCTGGAAATGCTGGAAAGGAAAAAATGCCAATCTATTTGCTCCTCATTATTTGCTTCCTTGTCTAAAAAGTTCTCTGATGGCATTGTCTTTCAACACATCTGGAGAACACAGAAGTTATTCTAAAGCTTGCAAATTATAGTGCTGCTGTAACACAGAAAGAGTGAGGTGATCAAAGTGCTCTTGCTGGGAGAACTTGTTTTGGCTGGTGTTTGATCATTTATACCATCAGCAGAGTGCTGCAACACAGTTTCTAGTAATGTTAAAACACAGTGATACTAAGCATAATTATGCTACAACTCATGTTAAATAAAGACAAATCTGCTCTTCCATGGAAGAAGGGGAAGAAAGGGAAATTGGCAGAATATGATTCATTGTAAATGCCAGCCTTTGATTCTAGGGGAAATGAGTGTTTTCCTTTGCAAAACAGGAACACACATTGGTCTCCAAGTCCATCAGCAGCCTGGGAGGTTGTGTAAATTTGGTCTCACTGCACCTTTTCCTAGAAGTGCTTTAAATACAGCTAGTATTGGTTCCTGCACATAACCACGTGCTGGAACATGAGGGAAATGGATGGAGGCGGCAAACATTTTCTTTAGGCCAGCAAGAATGCCAAGGATCCTAATGGCAGCCCAGGGTGGCACACACGGCCTCCGGGGCCTGATTGACAGGCTTTGAGCAGAAGCCTCTCTGGAATTTGCTGGCTGCCAGCTGCACTTCAGGTTCACTCCTGCATGAGCTGGGGTGAGTGCTTCCTGCTGTGGCCCTTGCTGCCTGCCTCTTTCCTGTCCCAGTTTCACTCTGGAAATGAAGCAAGTGGCTCCCGCATTTGTGCTGCTTATTTGGGAACTGGGGACACGACCTCTGTCCAAATTTTGCTAGCCGTCTTAAGGCACTCGGTAGCAGTACTTGAATGATGAGGACTGTCCAACAAGAACTGTCTGAACTTTGCATTATCCAGAGTGAGCAGAACTGGAAACTTCAAAGCTGCCATGTCTGGTCCCTTAGCTATTCAAACTCATTTGTCCAAAGTCATCTTGCCAGTGTCTCTGGATACCTTTGGATAATCACATTTTCCTGTATTACACTGGACATTTTCTCATACAGATTACAGCTGCTTATTATTTTATGTATCTACATAAAACTACCAGGGTATTTTGTAGTGAGTGTTAACTGGTTTTAAAAAATGGGTGTGCTAAGCAAACTCTTTATAAATTAGGGAAGGAACAGTATCAAACGTCACAATTATTTTAAGTAAGTTGCTTTCAGATGCAAAATCCAAGCGTGAACAAATTGTTAGAACGTAAGAACCTCCCAAGGAAACAAGGACTGTGCTGGAGATTAAACTGTGTTCAATGACAAGATAAAAATTTATGATTTTACAATCATACCTGGAAACTTTTTTTCCTGTTAAAAATTGCTTTAAATATCAGAATGTTTTAGAAACTGTTGGCTGATTCAACTCTTTAAAATAAAAGGGTATCTTTCTCTCGTCGTCTCTCCGTTTCGAGTCATACTGTGAGATTAATTGTGCTGACTTCCTGGAAAAGTAGGTTCATTCTTATTTTTGTTCTCTAAGTGTTCATGCATGGAATATATATTCATTGGCAACATCACAACATCATTTTAATACAAAAATCAAGAAGAAAGAACCTAAGAATTGCAAATTTTTTTTTGGTTGGTTTTGTTTAGTTGTTTTGTTTTTCCTTGTAAAAGTGATGAATTCAATGAGTCTCTCATGCATTCTGTCTTCAGCTGTACTTCTACCATATTTCAAGTCAAAATGAGGGATAATATTTTATGTGTTACCCCCATGCAGCAGCTTGCTGGCTTCCGGCAGTAGGTGTACCTGTACATCGTATGGGTGTTCCTATACGCTCATTTGCTACGTAGCCTAGCTGATTTGCATGGAAGTTGCAGGACTATGTGGGAAGAAGATGTGGTAGGTTCTTATCACAGCAGACAGCTGTTCAAGTACATATGTGTGGCAGCATAAGCACTGAAGTCACATGTAAAAATGAGTCTTATCAAGACTAATAGTAAACAAGAAGTAGTTTTTGGCATTCTATACCACATCCAGTCTGAAGAAATAGTTTTAATGTCTTTCCTCTTAGTTGTGGTGAGACTCAGCCCTTGCAAACAAGATGTTATTAATCAACCAATGAAAATACACATTAATTTTCTTGACTGTTTCTATACTGAATCAGGCACTCAGAGTCCAAATGACTACAGGTTAGGACATTGCTGCACAATTAATCTGTGCGTAAATCTCTCCAGCAGTGCAATCATAGCAGAGTGGGGATGCAGAGGCAACCTTTTGACCACTTGTGTCATTTTGAAGTGAGTCTTCCTGAAGCAAGCAAGATTTTTGGATATGACTTTTGGTAAGTGCTCTCATCTCACATGTGAATGATAAATGCTGAAGTAAAGCAAACAAGACAAACTGAACAGAGAAAAAGCTCAAAGAATTGTGCTGAGACCACTGTGCAAAGCTCCACTGTGGTGTCTTAAGCCCTCTTACATTTTTCGTATCGTTAAAAAAGAGGTTTGCCAAACATGTAGCTGTAGTATAAATTACATAGTTATTTATGAGAGAATGACAAACTCTTGCTCTAATAAAGATTAATAACTTCAAAGGAAAAAAAAGTGAATATTATTTCCAGTAGCTCTAAGTTCTGCAGGTAGAAGAAAAAATGCAATGCAATTTTCACTTCTGGTACTTAGTAGTTAGCTGACAGCAATACAAATATACTTAGCTGATAGCAATACAAATGCTATTAAATAATAACTGGTTTGTAAGTAGATGGTTTTCTTGTGCTTTGGGCTTGTTTATGTTCTTGCTATTCATTATGTAACTCTGGCTAAAGGTATGTGATTTAATCTTCCAAGTAATTCCTTTTTGATAATGATCCTTCAAATGCTAATCAGTTTACTTGGTGAAAGATGAAGCAATGGTGGTGTAAGTCTGCTGAAGGCAGTGGTGTACGATGAGCACAAAATCTACTGCTGCTGTGTACAGCACAACAGCCTTTTACGCCTTCGCACAACTCTTCCTTCCTGTCTGCTCTTCAGAACTAGAATGTCTCTTATCAATCTTTACATCGGTTAGTAACAATTTGAAGTACACATGTTTAAGCTTAATGCAAGAAATCATTTTCCAAGGTTTAAACACTTGTAAATTAAATGAGCAGGAATAGGTCTCCCCCTCCCACCCACACACCCTTTAAATTCTAGCAGCTAGAAGAAGTGTTTTGTGTTGCTGCAGTAAGTATCAGCCTCTTATCTCTTCCACTTTATTCACTCAGGGACTAATTACCAACTTTTTACATGAAACAGCCTTACTGTGAGCTCACAGTGGGGCACACATCTCTTTCTATCCTTACTGCAAAGTAAACCCTTAGGTCTTCTGGAATATATTATATGTTTTACAAGAAATAGCAATTGCTTTTCTGTCAAACAAAGAATTTTTGTTCTCTATAGCTTATTTTTGATGATTAAGACAAGAACAGTGTTACGGCATGTCAGGATCTGCTCTGCAGTCAGAGTAAAAACCTGCCAGTATTCCCAGAAATCCTCCCATTTTGGTTATTTTCTACCTCTGCTATAAAGCTGTGCATTAAGCTGAAATTGCACACAGCATTCGGCCTGAGGAGAACGCTTTTGCATATTTTCCCCAAAAATGGGTCTGGTCTTTAGAGGGGGAAAATATTTAGGTTTCAGAGAGATTTTCTCCATCTCATATTCCAAACATGAAATACTGGAGATTTGGTGGTCTGCTAATCTGTAGAGAGCTTCCCATCGTCTGGGAATTTTGAAAGGAAAAATGAAACAGAATGAGAGATTTAAATTTGAAAAGTAGTAACTCCTTAGGAGTAGCATAAATATTTCCCAAGGAAAGGAATTCTGCTGCTTGTGCCTTTTATCAGCTGCTCTGTCCGTGAAAGGGTGAGGAGATGCGCGCACAGCTCAGCTGCCTCCTGCCTTTTGCACCATTGCGAGTCCTGGTATTGAAAGGATGAAATAAGTTTACATTTGGGCTTCTCTACGGGGAGAAATTTCTCACTTTCATGAGACTGGAAACAGTCTTACAGATACTCCAGGCAACAGGACTCAATACCAGCCCAGAGTTGAGCTTCCTCACCTGAATGGGCTGAGAAGTCCCATCACTGAAGGACTTTATCAAACCCCAACCAGTCCCAAAGCTTAGTAAGTCTTTGGAATAACTGTTCAATGTAGAAGCATAGAATTGTCAGGGTTGGAAGGGATCTCGAGGATCATCTAGTTCCAACCCCTCTGGAACTAGATCGGGTTGCCCAGAGCCACATCCAGCCTGGCCTTAAAAACTTCCAGGGATGAGGCTTCCACCACCTCTTTGGGGAACCTTTTCCAGTGTCTCACCATCCTTATGGTGAAGAAATTCCTCTTAACATCTCTAATCTGAATCTCCCCTTCTTTAGCTTGGATCCATCGCCCCTAGTCCTATCAGTACCTGACACCCTGAAAAGTTCCTCATCTCCTTTCTTGTAGGCCTCCAGATACTGGAAGGCCACAATAAGGTCTCCTTGGAAAGTGTTCCAAACTCTAGTCATGGTACTTTTGGCCAGGATGGCCTTGAGGTTCATCTTCCAAGAGGTTTGTCTTTTCTTGTTAGCCAGACTGCATAGCTTAATAAGCAGCATTACCTTTGCTTAGAAACATGTTCTTTTATTGAGTGAAAGACTCAAGGTGCCTCCTCAGCCCGAAGCTGGGATTCCCATCAGGGGCTTTGGTGCAAGGTCAATTCCTGTTTAACCTTCTAAGGCGGAATATACTAATTTTTATGAAGGTTTTTCCCCCAGAATATTTCAAATAAGAGGGACCACCCAGGAGGAAGGTGATGTTACCAAACCTTCCTCTATTTAAAACATAGCTTTTTCCTAGCTTCTTTGCCCAATTTCTGCTAGCCTTGCAAACCCTCTGAACTCCAGAACTTAAAAGACAGGTAGATTTTGACAAGTGCTAAAAAAAATTTTTGAAGGCAGGAGTAGTAATGGGTGATAAAGCGCCAATCTCTGGAAATTACCCACACTTCTCCTTCACTGAAGCTAATGGCAACAACAGTGGTTCCACACAGCACATCTGTCACAAAGGCAGATGTATGCCACTCTACAGCTAAACTTTCCTGACAGGCAAAATACTATAATGAAGGAAGACTTATGGTAAAGATAAGCTCCTTACTGCAAATTTCTCCTCAGCTTTATTACAGCAGACTTGTGCTGAATATTGTTTACTTAGAAGTCATGGGAAACAATTTTGAATAGATGTGTTTGGTAATCAGTGGCAAGGTGCTACCTTTGGCACTTTCCACGCCTTGAAAAACTTTTATGTTGTAACAACAGAAACCACCTACATTTTTTAAAGATTCCCAAGTCCAAACCAAATGCATAGAAAACTTCTCCCATTCTTCAGAAGGACTCTTTTTTTTGGCAGTGGTTAAGCCATCTTTAACAGTGCAGCCGCTGCTCTCTAACGGCTTATTAGGATCATAACTTTATTTTCCTTTTCAGTTTAACATAAAATGAGATAATGAGCACACTGTTTTGAGAATCTGGTTTGGAGTCTTTTATAGCAATGCACTTCACACCTAAGCACTGGGCAAAATGATTTGTATTTCTTAAAGTGAGAGTAAGTTACTTATGAGAGGACTTGTAATCTGAAACCTATTTCACCTGCTCAGTATTCAATCTTGATGGACCTCTGGCTTGTTTCAAAACAACTGAGGCTCAATGAAAGTGTATTTGGGTGTTGTTTTATAGTGGGACTCATCTTTCTAGTGTTATTTAAAATACTGAAACATTCTTCTGTTCCAGAAAGACTGCAAAATGACAGATTCCTACTGAATCCTGCTGCCTACCAAGAACTGTGCTTATTGACTTCTGTGCAGAATGTTATCATTGCTTTTGCTACTGTTAGCTCTGCAATGGAAAGGGAGATGGGGGAAGTAAGCTGCATTCTGTTCTTGTGCAACTGAATGGATTTTAGCTCATTTCAATTGTTTTTCTTCTTGCAGTCTCAGTGAAGACAAAGGGCAAAACCTAATTTGATCTCTGAAATCTCTGACTAGTCTAATTACTGAGTCATCACTCAGGAAAATAAAACAGCTTGACTTTCAGCAGGTCAGGCTGAATTTCAGACTTGAAAGTTAAACAAACAAAATCTCTACCTGCTTCTCATCCTGGCATCTCAGGAATCAACATCCTTATTGCTTGTAAATGCAGTATATGTGATACCTCAGTCACTGAAACAATAAACCATGATCCTGCCAGGCCTCTCTGGAGGAACAACCGCACACAAGTCCTGGCCCAAAGTCCACAGCCAGCTACACCCTTCAACAAAGTTCACTGGTTCTCACTGAGACTCATGAGGGAAAAGCACAGCCAGGGATGTGGAGAGCCAGGTGGCATAGATGGTTGATGAACGGATGCTGGGGACAGACCATAGGCACCATCCCAAGCAGTGGTTCCATTGCTGGTGCTTTATTTTAACCACGCCTAAACTCCAGTAACACCTCACTTTTTTTTTTTCACTTTCTAAAGCTTCCTCCATGCCTGGAGTTATTCCCCTGCTGATGTCCCAGACTTGCTCCTGCTTTGGGTCTCTTCTCCTCTGGGACTGAGAGCAGGCTGTCTATTGCCTGAAGGCTTGTTCTGTAGGTACTTTAATCGACCTTTAGGCACTCACTGACTCACTGACGGGATTATATATTACTTGAAAGAGTAGACGCTGCTTTCTTTGAAGTCATGACTGAGGAACAGGAATTTGAACAGCACTTGCTCTGTTTTGTCTTCAAGGAAATTCCCCTAACAACTGGAGTCTCCCACCCTGCCCGTGGGTGGTGTCACCTACTGCTAGCCACAGGCTGTTCTCAATGAAAGTAAGCTTCAGTCCTTAGGTTGCTACTGAAGAAGAAAATCATAGGTGATGTAACACCAAATGTATGGCCTGCCTTTGTAGGCTGGTGGTGAGGTAACCTGCCTGGCCTGACATAAGTTTCTGGTTCCTGCTTCCAGGTTTGTTTGTATATTTGACCACTTCAGGTGAACAATAGATGTATTCTAGGAAAAAATGTCTCATAGCAAGTCTCTCCTTTCCAGGGAAAAAAAATGTGTAGCCACTCTCCTGAGGAACCATGCTCATACTTGTATGCTGGCACCTGTTGATAAACTGGGGCAGAAGTGATTTGGTGAAGGTCTCAGAAAAACTGAGAAAGAACATGAGGCAAAACTCATTTTTCCTAACTTCTCACCTAATCTCAGGTTCACATTATATATCTGGACTAGCAATGTTAGTCTTCACTGAATATTCAGTTGCCATAAGCATAGATAAGAAAACTAGTATGTTAATCACCATCCTATCAGAAGGCTTATATATATATACATGTATATTTGCTTAAGTGCAGATACACAGTCATAGCACTGGTTTATATCACACCTGAACAAAAAAGCATCACATCTGATAAAAGCAGAAACTAAGCTTCTGGTAAGAGTTTGAAAGAATTGGAATAAATAGTAAATTTACTGAACCAAATTATTTCCCCAGTTCATTTCTGAAACACCATTTTAATTGTCAATACCACATGAACAAGACAGGGTTGCTGGTGTTTTAAGGGAACTATCTGTCAGTGTCTACAATTTGTAGGGTGTGAATAGTTTAAAATGTCATAAATATTTATGAAGTTCCTGCAAATGGTGATAGGGACATCCTGCAAAATCCTTTAAGTTATAAGCTGAGGCAGAAAGGGTGTTTCATGAAAGTTGTAATAACAGTGCATAATCACGTAGAGAGGACTAAGAAACAATCTGAGAAGAACGGTATTTAGAAACAAAAGGAATTAAAATGTTAAGGAGTATTTGCTCGAAAATATTTGCTCTGCTTTTGCTTAGTCATTGGCAACTGTGACGGTTTGGGAGTTCCNCATCCTTCTCCTACTACTCAAGTACTGTTTAGAAATAGGAATAATGGACCAGATTAATCTCAGAGGTATTTCTACTGCTGCCACCAAGGGATATATTCCTAAAAGGAGAAATATAAATATTTTCTGGAAAAATATTGAATGTAAATTTCTACTGAGGTTAAAACACGGAAGTGCAGCTGCCACTGAAAGCCTTTTGAGTAGCAGGCTGTATCCTTTTATAAAGCCCATCTGTCTCTGCAGAGTATAAAAAATGCATGATCATAAAAAGCAGTACTCCTTAGGGGAAAAAAAATGTCTCTGTACTAATCTCGTAGTCACTTTACAAAACAGTTTTTAATCCCAAATTTGCATTTGATTTTCAGTCAGGAACTTTTGTGGTTTTTACAAAGTTTTCTTATTCCATTAGAATAAGATATGAGGTACAGTTTGTTCAGGTGGCAAGTCCAGACTATGAATAAACCAACGTTATCATATGAAAGAGAATTAAACAGGCAGATCCAAGTGGGGATATATTAAGCCAAATTTAAGCTCCAGTAGTTGAATTTAGCCTGTACTAGATGTCTGGTTTGCCTCGGGATATATTCAGCTTTCCAGCTAATCGACTGAGGAAAACTGCCTCAGGTATGATAAAATTTACAAGAGAGCTCAGTCGAATAGCTCTTGTTATAAATACTTGCTTAAAGGCATTCTTCTGGTCTTTGGGACCAGGACTGTATTTGCATTTAATTACTGCATTTCAAACTTTTTCCAACTTGGTTAAAATATTAGACCAGCCTGTTATATCATTAGAGTGGTTTCCAAATAAGGGTAGAGTTTAATGTTTTTAATTTGAATTCGTGAATTTTGTTTGACTTTATCTTTTTGTTTAGATCCAAAGTCCCGCGGGAGCAAAAATTATTACGACACATTCTCTTTAAAAGAAGAAAATATAGTCAAGCAGAGGTGTTTCAGTGATGTGCTGATGTAACAGGCACAGCACCCTACTATGACAGATGAATCAGCAGGATTTTTGCACTAATTTGAGACAAGGCTTAGTGTGTGACACAATTATCCAATCACATTTCAGACACACTGATTTCAAAGCCTTATTTTTAAAAACACAACGTTACTAGTTTTATGTGCCAATATCTGCACTAACAAGTTTCTTTTAACTGAACAATGTTGTCTCAATGGAAACTAATTCCCAGGCAAGATGCTCCCATCAGGAAGGACCAGAGGCTCTCAGATAAGGTAGTGCTTCAGCATGTTTTTAATGTTTCAGTGGAAATAAGTCATGTAAACTCCAGACTTCTGTTCACTGCTCAGCTCAGACTCAAATGTTTGGTTAGATGTGGGTGAGATCTTTCCACAGACAACACAATCACAGTCATCAGGGGCATGAATTAAGGGCCTCCAGATCCTCATTAGCCTCTGGCTGCAGCTGTCCCTTACACAGTTCCCTGCACAAGGGCTGAGGTAGTTTTTGGTCCCTTGATGCCACATGGCAGATGAAGGATGTGAGCACATCTCTGGCACTGCAGTGTCTGCTGCCAGGGGTTTGCAGAGAAGCTCAAGAACATGAGGGAGCTCAGTTTCCTGCAAACTGAGGTTTGCACTTCTCCTGCCCTGGCCAGGCTCACCCCACCTGTGACACACATATCCTTAGAGTCCCAGTGATGCTCTGCTGAGTCCCTTGATGCTTTATTGAATTGGAATGGATTTTGCCTTTATTGCTTAGGATCTGGGAGGATTTTTAATCCTAGATCCACCTTCACCTAAATCAATGCTTATTGGATTCGAGTTGGTTCTAGCTAGATCTCATTGTACTCTTGAAAGCAGGGATGTTTCCCTACCTGTAGGTATGTTTTCACAGACAGGACTGTGAACTGCTATCTGGAATGGAATTTCTGTTTAATTTTTCAATTTTTGGTAACAGCTGTATGATTCAGTCTCAGGAAAACTGTGATTAGTTACTTTAAAGGTTCATTTCCTTGAAAATTATGTCCAGACTATTACAAAAGAGCTTTCCTGAATGCTTGTGGCCATGTATTTGGCAGAATACAATTCCCATAGGTGCAAATGTGCACCCCAGTGCTTTAGTCTCATGGAAATGCACAGGCTTTCATATGTAAGATATTCAGCTGCAGTGCATTTATAGCTGTGGATCACCATAGTCTCAAAGTGCCAAAGTAACCACTAACTCCTGCAGCAGAACTGCCCATCTACCCTGCAGGGACTCCTATCCAATGCTGGAGAAATGGCCTGGATACATTCAAGGCAAAGCATTCAGCTTCACTGTTTTCTTCGTTTACATTCACTAACTGCAAGTTAGTATGTTCCCGGGGCAAATAAATATATTAAACCTTGAAATTATACTATTCTTTCAAAATGTGCATTGAAAAGCAACTTGGAGCTTCTCCTAGCCCATGGTCCAAGAAGCACCTCTGAGTCTGTGGTAACATTGTAGTACCTCCTTCATCTATCTGTTTAACACAGAGATTATTGCTCTGTTCACCTTGATCAAAGCCAGCTTACTTTGGTAAGATACAGACTAGTTCAACAAAGATTAATGCAGTTCTTACCACTTCTGTCCAACCAAACCTAATCAGTTCACAGTTAAGCACAGCCCAGCAATACTTCGTTTATTTTGATATTAATTTCCTTTGTCAGCTTTAGGTTTAAAAAATGCCACGCAGATCCCAGCACAGAAAATACAAACCAAATCTGACACCTGGGTCGGGGGGAGGGGGAATCATCTCATTCTGGAAAAACCTGACACAGAATCCAGAGGTGTCAAAAATCCAAGATATTTGTTGTCTCAAATGCAGACATTCTTCATTTAGACCAAAATAACAGACAGTTACAGTCTACCTTACTGCTGTTGGTAACTATTTAACACCTAGGTGCTCTCTCACAGCGTGGCGCTCTTCATGTGCACAGTAATGAAAGTTGGCTATTGATTTTTCTGTAGCTGCTTGTAACTATTATAGTTGATACATCAATAGAAAAGGAAAGCACAATGTTTCACAGGAGGCAGAAAATCAGAGAATACATGATGCTGTGACAGTAAATCATGGCATAATCTCAGGAATTGATAGATGGTTACTGCTAAGTTGAAGCCCATGGCTTTCTCTGAAAAGACTAACCTATAATCGCCCAATATGTTCTAGCAGACTGACTGCCTGTAATAGTGCTAAAGGACACAACACAATGTTTCATCCTCAGAGTAATGGTTTCCAAGAGCCAGGTTGTTTTGTTGTGCTGGAATTTGGCTTGTGTGTTGTAGAAGGAGGGAGAGAATGAATGCTGTTTAGGCTAATACTGAAAGGTTGCATGAAAAAGAACTTTTTTTTTTTTTGTTTTTAAAGTGAAGAGAAGCTTTCTGCGAAGAAAACTACAAAAAGAGCAAGAGGAGTTGTCATTAATTTTTAACTTGCAAAAGTCTGTAGTTAGTTGAAAAGGAAAGGGAAAAGAGCTGATTATTCCTGAGATCAAAATATTGGAGCTGTTTTCTCTGCATTTGCCTTTCTTGACAAAATACATTTACCATTGCTGTTTCCAGTGCCACAGCATCCTGAAAGGGAGCCAAAGGCACGTAAGTAATTGAAAGCTCTTTTAAGTGCCTGCATTGAGGGGCACAACAATCTCTGAATTTTACAGTATGCCTAGTGAATTTTTAGTAGGAATGATCTTAATTGCTTTGGTCCCTCTTTGTTCCCTACTTCACCTCTGGTAGTTTTATCTATGGTTTTAATTAATTGTGGGGGTCTTTTTTCCCCATATCAAAACAAAAAAGGGAGGAAGAAATGCAGGTAAGAGCTGGTCAGCTGGAGCACAGTGTGCAGGCTAGATGATACTGGCAACCTCCTAGTAATGTTCCTTTCTGAAAGAGTATTTTCAGTGTGAATTGTTTTCCAGCACTTCTCACCTGTCCTTTTCAACTCTGCTGGTGACTGCATTTTCTAAATCTAAATGTCTCCCTGAAGAGGTGTACTGAGACAAGAGGAAAGGACTTTCTCAAGCTACCACCCATCCAGGCTGCATTAGACTGGGCTTGAAGAACAGTCTGTATCATTTATTCTGTGTAGGCTATGGGCTTTCTCCCGGTGAAAGACTGGATAGCATCGTCTATCTTATCCCGAGCAGTTCAGTGATCTATATTACAATTCTGGTGTTGGGAGAGAGTAAAGATGCTCTTGGAGTGTCATTCCCCATTCTGATGCTGAAATCTTTCTCTTTCTTGAGATAAGACTTTCTTTCACCTGTAAACAGAGGTTTGTGCAGTACACTTAAAATGCACATCAAACCCTCCCAGTACTTGAAGATGCCATTAAATGTATTATTTTCCTCATTAATCTTTGAATAATCTTATCAAGAACAACTCCTAAAATGTACTTAGGAACATGGACATGTGCAGATTAAACTTCTGCCAAGCCACATGGGTTGTTTTGGGGCTCAGTCTTTCAGTTTGTCCCACGCTTGATGGCTATGCAGACAAGCAGAGCAGTGCAGGGAACCTCTACTCTGAAAGGATCATCCAGTCTTGGTAGCAGCTTTGCCAGAGCCTCATGAATTGCCATTTTCACTCCCCCTCCCCTTTTCTGCCAGCAGAAATCATCGGCGCACACAGTGCCACATCAGAACACGCTGCATTTCTGCACAGCCCCATTCTGCTACCCAGTTCACGATCATGGCTGCAATCAAGGGTGAACCATAGTTTGTTTCTGAAACTTCTTTCATTGTTTCTTTCCTGTTTGCTTCTGTTTCCTCTCTCTCCACCCCTGGCTTGGCTTTGAAAACAGTTCCACAGTTTCTATTTCCTTCCTGGCTTTTCTCCCCATTTTCTTGATTCCTTCCCTATCTCAAGTCCTCTGTTCTCTGTTTCTCTGATCCCCATCACTGCTGTCCCTCATTTTCATTAACTCCTCTTGGCTTCTGCTATGCCCAGATATCCTCTTCTCTGCCACTCTTCTCCCATCACTCCGTCAGACTTTTTCTTTCTCCCTGGATTCCTGTTTATTTCTCCTCCTACTTAATTTCTTTACAATATTTCACCTCTCTATTTTAACTCCCTCAGATATAGCCATTCCTTTAACTTCTCTTCCAGCGCCCCATCTCACACAAGCAACAAAGGTATAAGAAACAGAAGTGATTTTGGGGTAGTCTACAGTGAGTCTCCAATAAATGGCCGACAGTCACCCACATAAAACCTTCAGGTAAGAGCCTCTGTGATGTGTTTTTAGCTAGAAATACATGAAGAGTAGGTTTTAGCCTATACATTCTCATTTGAAAAGTATTTAGTAAGTTGTCTGTTACAAGTGCAGAGTGAATTTAGCCATTATATTCCTTTAGTGTGTTCAGTGAAGCATTTAAGCACCTGTTCAAAGACTATAGGGTGGTCTTACTAGCTACAAGGTTACATCTTAATATACAGCCATTTATTCCCACGTTATGCTGGATAACTTGGCTAACAAAAATATAGACATTGTTAAACACTTCTGTGAATGGCAGCTAAAAAGGCTCTATATAATCCCATACTTTTTTGTTACTTATATAACACATTCAAATTTGCACCTTAAGCATCTCAAATGTATATTAAACAAGGGACAGAAACTGCAAAAGTAGTCCAAAAGCAGGGACGTGTGTAAATGTAGGTTATATGTAGGCACCTGTTTCCCCTCACAGGAGTTGTCTGAAAGCCATACTTGCTGGTATACTCTAACCATATTAGAGAGGGGAGAAGTGCAGAGCACGCTGATTGGGTTATTCTGAAATCCCTGCTGCCTCCATATAAAGGCAGCAGCACAGAATACAAATACTGCTCGATAGTCATGTTTCTAATTGCTTGCGAGATTTGTAGCTAGCAAATATATGACCTAATTTTCTCTCAAGTATCTAATCCTATTGTTCTTTCAAAACCTTGTAAAATTTGCATTTTAGAAAAGAAAAAAAAAAACAACCCACCACAAACCAAAGCAAAACAAAAAACCCAAACAAAACCAAAACAAAAGGCTATGAAAAGTACTTGCTGAATATGGGTATTTTGTTTTCCATGGCTTATAGCTGTCAGATGAGCAGACAAGATAAACCAGTAATGATCAGACAATCAAATTCATGCCTCAAATAATGCCACTGTACTCAGTATGAGAGATGAATCTGCAACATTCACTGCATTTTTACAAAATAAAATCAGGACAAATCAGCAGTGATTATAACATTTAGGCAACAAAGCTGGGGAAGAGCCTGGAAAATGAATCTTCTAAGGAGTGACTGAGGAAGCTGGGGCTGTTTAGTTTGAACAGGAGCAGACTGAGGGCAGACCTCATTGCTGTCTACAGCTACCTGAAAGGATGTTGTGGAGAGGTTGTCTTGTCTCACAGGTAAAGAGTGATAGAGTAAGACAGAATGGCCTCAAGCTGCACCTGTGTGGGTTTAGACTGGACAGTAGGAAACATTTTTTCATGGAAAGAGTGGTCAGGCATTGGAATGGGCTGCCCAGGGAGGTGGTGTATGGGCACACAACCAACCCTTAATGTGTTTAAAAGTTGTTTGGATGTGGTGCTTGGGGCTATGGTTTAGGATGAACCTTGTGGACCAGGGTTATCGGTTGGACTTGGTGATCCTGGGGGTCTTTTCCAACCTGAACATTTCTGTGATTCTGTGATTTCCTCTGTATTTAACGTAGTTTATTAGAAAACCTCAGCCACAAAACAGCAGGCTACCTCTGGAATTTCTGCAAGACTTTTATCATTCACAGCTCCTACACTCTGGGCTAGGATGAATGATTAAAGATTATTTATTAAAAATGCTAGTTTAATTCTTATCTATTCCTTCTAACCCTGGCATCTGTAAGATAGACACTGTCCTACTTTCTTTCATATTTCCTCATTGATGTGTGGAGCCTGCATGGGAGGTTGGACTAAAACCTCTCAGCTCACTGGACAAGTGTTCTTAGGGAGCAAATGGTTGTTTATCAAAGCTATCGTTCCAAACATCATCATTTAGCATCTGTAAGAAATTGAAAGGCTGATCTGATTTTTAATTGTTTGGCTTTGCTAGAAGTTTTGACAAATTCAAGTGAAAGGAGGGTGTCTTTGCTTTTGTTTATTTGTAAAGGAATCAGAAAAAGCAGAGCAAAAGAAAATCTGCTTTGTCCCGCACATGCTAATATGCTAAAACCAACTTCTGAAAATGGTTTTTCAAAAGATTTTGCAAAGTTTTAGACCCTAACATGTAAATACAGAAAAGAACTACTTTTTTATTGAGTGAATTACAAAGGAAAGGATCCAATTTTCTCAAATCTATCCAGGATATTTTAAATCAGATTCCTTTTAACCATAGTCTTTGTTATTTTATCTGTAGATATTTTAAACAATGTTGTTTCAATTTGGTTGTACCTCCCATAGTATCTTTAATACTCTTGATTTCCCCACTATTTACAAAGGGAGATAACTATTGTTTTCATTTACCAGATACTGTAATTGAGATATCATTTAAGAGACTTCAAAGCTCTGTAGTCAGTCAGAGGCAGAATTAAAGACCAGAGGGTTGATTTCTCTGTTGGGCAATGCTGGCACCACGAAAGGAGAACGCCCCTCATGAGATTATTCTGAAATTAGGTTTTGTCCATATTCATTTGCTTTACTCTCCCAGAGGATTAAAGTAGAATAGTTTAGCTCTTCTCGTGGCAGAATGGAGTAGCCTGGCTGTTTTGCTTAAGACCCAGAGAAGAGTTAAACATTCCAGGAGCAGAGCGGTTACTTCACTATTCTCCTAGCCCTCATCATCTCTAAGAGACTTATTCCTTCTTTCCAAGGCAGTAGGGGATATGCAGCACCAAGAGACTATAAGATTGCTGACAACTGCTCACATCAGAAGTTACCAAATTTGAACTTGGCAAACAGAGAAAGCTTGTAAAAACTGTGAAATTTAAACTTCCTGCCTATGAAATTTATCCTAAAAGATCTAGGGAGAAGAAAGGACCTATGTAATCATCATTGTTACTTCCTCTAGCCATCTGCTCAGTGCAAGCCATAGATCTTCATCCAGAAGCTGAACATCAATCAAGTCTGTAACTTTTGATTGAGCTGTGTCATAATTACTTAGAAAAGTGGTCATCTTGATTTCAGATTTCAAGAAACAGAGTCTCCATCATACTCTGAGATGAGGTCTTCCAAAAGACAGTGATCTTCGCCTTTACTTTTGTCTGTTTCCAATATAATTAATCCTAAACTACTAGTACATAGCTTGTCTTGAAACTGTGTTCTCATTGACTTCCATGGCATATGCACAGGAACCACTGTTTACGGGATTAAACTTTTACCAAATGTCACATTGCCGCCTCATACCACATCTCAATTACCACAGCAAATGGAGCTGCCAAGGTATCCTTTCTGCTCACTGCTTCCCTATCATTTTGTATCTTTCCTTATCTGGGCTACATCTGACAAACTGAAGTCTTGTAGCTGTTCCTTCCTTACCTATCATCAGTTATTCAGCATCATGAAGCCATCCATGTCTTCCCTCTGACTCGCCCATAATGCTATGTCCATTTCCCACTCATCGCCTTTCCAGACCAAGTACTTCTCTGTTTTCTCTGCTCTGCCTCTCACAATATGCCAAATCTATCTATATACCTTCTTTGTATTTCTTCTCAAAACTTTTTTGCTGTGAAATGAGACAAGCCTGGGCTGTAAGTGTCCTGGAATTGTACCTGTCATCCTTGCACTGTCTACCCTTCAGCAGCTGTCCATCATCACACACATAGATTGTACGTTTTAAGGGAGCATTTAAAAAAGTCTACTTGAAATCCTGGTAGTACAGCAAAAAATAATCAAGAATACAAGGGGGCAAACAGTTTGTCAGAAATCAGCATGTAGAAAAACGTCCTTAAATAAATCTTGGTCTTCTCTATTAGTCATCTGTCAGCTAATAATTATATTCAGTCCCTCCCTTGTTATAAATACATATTGATTAATTTTAAACTCTCAGCTTCAGAATGAGTTATATCTGGTCATTTCACCAAGAAAAAAAAAATCCCTAACACCTATTATACTGCATTTAATTAAGACAAGCACCAGCTTTATGTACCGTTATTTGCTTCTGCCAAGTCTCTATGGTATAAATATTGAGCAGTCACATCTCCTGAATACTAATCGATCCTTCCTGACTTACAAATGATTACATAAAGTTTAGGAGATGTTTCTTTGCCACTATTATCCTCTGATGCTTACTGTGCTTAGACATTAGGGTTGAGATATGAGCCCAGATTTGTTCAGCAAGTATTTTTCTGAAATAAAATGTAATATGGGGAAGCCTGCAAGCTCTGGTTGGATGCTAACTGTACAGAATCTCTTGACTGTTCACTTACTGGTGATTTGCCAGGTGCAATCTTAAAGTACACTTGAGTAGCAGAATGGAGCAATGTAAGAAAACTGTGAAGGGATTTAATATAATAAAATCATCTCATAATAACTACCCAGTGATACCTGTGTATTATAAATAAATATGTATATAGAATCAGGTGTAAAATGAGTCATACATTTAGAAACTACCATCAGTACCACCAGTACAAATGGCTAGAGTAACCACTTAGAAGACCATCCATTACACCCTAAGTACTGTTTATCAATGTGAGTAAGAAGTGAACACATTTATGATAACAAGTTCGTCCCTGGACTTGTACCAACTTGCATTGGCCTGCCAAGGAAGGCTGCCACGTGATACTTTTCACTTCAAATTCACAGCACCTACTTCAGATCCTGGTTGAACAGTGCTTTGTGAAGACAAAGTTGTTGCGACCTTGGTATCCTGACAAACCTCCCCAAGAAGACAGTCCCTGAAAACTACAAATGGCTCACACCTACCCAGTGCGAGCATGAGGACAGCTGAGCTGGCACTCAGGATCATCTAGATCACTGGCCCATCTTTGACAGTGACCAGGAGCAGATACCCTAGGGAACAGTGTGAGAAGAAGAAAAGCATGGATTGGTATCACCCAGGAGCAGACACTTGGACTTCAGCAGCTACAGGCTAGCAAGAGCCAGAAGTAGTAGTTCCCAAATTTCAATGGATTTCCTTCCATTATGTTCTCCAGGTGACTTTGGTAACCACATCCTCTGCATCCTGGAGCAAGGAGTGCCAGAGCTGGACGATATGCTGGGCTGAAGAATGAATTCTTGCATTTTGAGCCATTCACCTGGTAGTTTAATTAGTTTTGTTCTACTACTCCAGAATGATGGAAGGAAGAAGCAGCTTTCTGGCTAATTCCTGTTCTTAGTAAGTACACATTTCATGGGCTGTGCTTTGAAAATCTAGCGCAGTCCTACTAGAGACTGTAAAAAGCAGATCTACATTTGTTGAAAGTATAATGTGATTATTGGGAAGGCTGTAATAAAAACATATATGCCAAAACTTGCTAGATGATGCCTTCCTGTCTTGTGTTTCACTTAGTTGTCTATATAATCGTGCAGCAACTGGTTCCTGTCCAATTTTCTGGTGTGTTCCCCTTCAGTTCTGATAAAGCCTCCTGCCTCACTGATTCCTTCATATCATTCTCCTGTTCTTTCTGTGCCTTTAAGCATTAATAGCACTACAAAAATTTAACCTTTTTTTTTTTCCTTTCTTTTTTGAGAGTGTGTGTGTGTGTTTTGTTTTGCTTTGTTTTGATTTTCAGCTGCAGAATGTTGCATAACTGCATTGATGTGAGTTACTGGAACCAGGTGAAGCAGAGTGCAGGCAGGTTTTGTGCTGCTGCTCCTTGGGTGCATATATGCAGGAAGCTCCTTCGAGTCCTGTGACTGGTGAGGGTGCAATCTTCCTTGAAGATGCTTCATACCAGCCTGTTTCATTCGCATGAAGATCTTAACAGGCACATTTCTTTTCTAAAAGTGCAAATGGTGGAGCCCAGTATCTCCAATACCTCCTCCCATCTCAACTCTGACACTTGAGGTAGAACAAAATCAAGGAAAGATCAATTTCCTGCTATTCCTCTTATTTAACAGAAACAGGAATGGAGTGTTGTGGACTTCTGCTGAACCCTTAAGTAAGGCTGTAGTTTGTTTGAAAAGTGAGTTATTTTTTTGTTTGGATTTTTTGGTGGTTGTTGTTTAAACAAAGGCCACTGTTTGCCATCCACGGTGATTAAACCTTTACCATTTCTAGAGGATCCTCTTGTCTCATATTAAGTGAGATGTGAGATCAATAGTGGCTCTGCAATTATTTGTCCATTGATAAAGCCTTCATTTCTTAAATGAACTACATTTATCTATGTCCTGACAATGATAAGGGAGCAGCACCAGTCAGCTGCTGCCTAGTCTAGCATTTACCTCCACAGGCAGACAAGTGCCTGGACATGGGTCAAATGATGTCTAACTTTCTTCCTATTGGCATTTCACTTTACAAACTGCTCTAATGGGAGGTTTGACAAATCATCCTTGCTGAGTTCAGATAATAAAAACTAGCAGGACAAATGGGAAGTTTTGATAGAGAGAAAACAATGGCTGATTTCAGGTTAAGTGACCAGTCTGTAAAGCTACCAGATGGTAAAATGAAGAGATCTGTTGCAACAGAAGGTGATGGAAGCATCATTTGTTTTAAAATTTAATTGCTAAAAAAATATCCTGAACTTTATTCTGTGATAGGAAGCACATCAAAAAAAAGAATGAGGCAGTAGAAACAGTATGAAATTCTATTTGGCTTTAGTGACACCAAGATTGCATCTCTGTGGAGCATGCCAATCTATTTTAGCCCCAGAATCGGAGAATTCAGCATCAAATGTGGAGTGAAGTGGCTTCATTTTGTCTGAAATGTTGAATTCTGGTTTATGACAAAGAAAGAAGGCAGTTTCCAAACTAACGTCAAGTCTGGTGATGAAAATTAAAAAAAAGTTAATTAAATCGACATGTCTGCTTTTTCTCTCCACAAAGGGTATCTTGATTCCAAGCAGCAATTAGTAAAGACAAATAATTTGTACTTATTTGTAGGTATAATTTTTGATTATGTGTACCATAGCCTATACTGGCTACATGCTATAGAAGAACTAGGTATACCATTACTGTGAGGTAAGGACAGAAAAGGGCATTATCCTCCATTTGGCTGTCTAAGGGGAAGCCAGATATATTTGTTCTCATTTACAGGTATTTTGATGAACACTTACAGAACTATGTGATCAGCACCTTTCTCAGATGTGCCGTTCCCATGTTTTGGATACGAGTTCATAAAGGAGCGTTAAAACTAGGCTTAAGACTCAAGTCTGCCAAAGCTAGCATTCTTTATTCTTTCCTAGTTTTGCAGTGTGTCCTGGAAACTAACTTTCTATCAATTGCAAGACTACAGCTGATCGAGTTGTCACGGTTCTGTCTTGGTTCTTTTTACTTGAAGGAAACCTGTCAAATGCAACTAATTAGTCAAGGAAATCAGGGTTTCAATATGTCTTGAGATACTGATTGTTTTTTTAATTCACATTATCTTCAGGTTGTGGACAAAAGAATTGGCTGATATACCTGAGTTAAACTGTGGTTTGGTATGTTGATTACCTTCACTCCCTTAGTGGGAATTAAGAGAGTAACTCTATATATGAAAACACAGGAATGATGCCCCAGAAAACAGGAAATCAAAGAAAAGCATGAAACACATTTGGCTCCAGTAGAAATAATATTAAATCCTATTTGGCTTGGGTGACTGATTTGTTCTCTTCCTTTTTAACCTGTGGGAGCGCAAGAGCTGAAGGACTGATTCAGCTGAACTGGTTATTTGCTGAGAACAGCAGTCCAGGTGTGATGGACACAGCATTGACTGGACTGCAAGATGGCATGAGGAACCACTGAGGGTAAACAGACATTCACTGAAGTATGAAGATCCACAGACATGAAAAGATTTTATGTACAAAGAGGTAAGAACTACCTAGCTTTAAAGATTTTTCAGGCTCCCCAGTTTAAGAGGGTCCAGCGGAGGGCTGCAAGGATGATTAGGGAGCACTGCCTGATGAGGAGAGGCTGAGGAACCTGGGGCTTTTTAGTCTGGAGAACAGAAGATTGAGAGGGGATTTAATAAAAGTTTATAAATATCTGAGGGCTGGGTGTTGGGGGTAGGACATGACAGGTGCTTCTCACTTGCTCCCTGTGATAGGACAAGGAGCAATGGATGTAAGTTGCAGCACAAGAAGTTCCACCTCAAGACAAGGTGGAACTTCTTTACTGTAAGGGTCAGAGAGCACTGGAACAGGCTCCCCAGAGAGGCTGTGGAGACTTTAAATGCCCATCTGGATGCGTTCCTCTGTGACTTGAGCTAGATCGTATGGTCCTGCTCTAGCAGGTAGGTTGGACTCAATGGTCTCTTTGGGTCCCTTCCAACCCCTGACATCCTGTGATTTTTACTTTTTACAGCTAATGGAGGGAATTTAGAAGTTAACTTAATTCTACATACACTATTACTATACAGAATTAAACTAAAGACGTGTCACACTTAAGAAACCAGATAGTAAACTATTCTGTCTTCCTGAGTGACTACTGAATCTACTGTACCGTCATATAATTGGCAGTGTTGAACAGATGGGACCAGACAGAGTAAGTGGCCCACTGCAGAATAAAGCTGAGCTCCTGTGCCAGGGTGTATCCCTCACTGGAATGGGTATATGCAGTTTGACTGCAGAAGGAGTTATGCACTGCTAGCCACAAAGACCACAATAATATTTATCTTCCTAAGTTTCAACAGCATCTTTTAAAATGCTGTCAACAAAAACATTTTCTTATACAAGCCCTTTGGAACTGTTGATGAGTAGATAAAGTATGTCTCTTGTTTAAAATCCAGCAAGCAAAGCTGGTATGATCTAATTGTGTTTTGAAAAAAAATTTCTAAGTGGTTTGGATTTTGAACATTGTTTTACTCTTACTTTACAAAGATAATCTTCACTGAAATGTTAGTGGAAAAGGCAAAGTTCTTTGCCCAGGAGACTGCCATCTCATGAAGAGATGGACAATAGGGTACAGGCATGAATAACAAACAGCTTTAGAAGGCAGCCTTGTAACTAAACGGTTATGAAACCAAAACAGCTTCTTCTCAATAAATTAGCTCTGTGGATGATCGACCTTTGAGACAGTTTGTATTAGACATTTATTCTTCAGCCAAGCACAGCATAATTATTGGTTTGGTTAATGCTGTGGTGTGACTGTCCATAAAAGTTGAAAAGGCTGGTGTGTCTTTAAGTGTTTTTTATTCCATTAAATGTTACAGGCCAGGTTTTCAACAAGAGCCAGCTGAGCCTTTTACAACATTTGATTAAATGATGTGTTTTTGGCATTAAAGCCATTTTCCTGTTGAGACGCCTGAAAGATAAAGGTATGTGTCAAATGCACATTGATACTGAAGTACAATAATTGCTCCCAGTTATTTATGTAGAATTTGATGTTTAGCTAGTTTTGTGTATTCAAGTGATCTGTCTACAGACTCCTAGCAGCAGCAGAATTAGTTCTGTTTCTTATGGTAGCATAACTCAGACAAAAACTGGATAACCTGGATTGGTACAAGCTTGCAAGGTGTTCCTGCCCAACAGCTTCAGGTACCTGGGAGAATTAGAAGAGCTAAATGTGGAGAAACAATTCCTAAATCAATGCTAAGAACTAGAAGAGCCTTGAAAGTGATCAAACAAAAAGTCATATAAATGTGAGAATTTTCCAAATGTAATTGACCTATTTGGCTAATTTTAAATATTCAGAGAATTCATTTCAGTTCAGTGACATTTTATCAGAGGAAAACTGCATTCTTTAGATGTTTCTGTCCTACTGTCTAATGGCTGAAAATTTTACTTATTAGGAATTAGGCAATCAGAATTCTTGTTATTCATCATATTAATTCAGAAAACAACTTCTGCAACAGACAGCTTGCTTTGTCTTCTCTGAATACAAGACATGGAAAGCAACAAAGCCCTGAATACGAAATGTTAGTAGGATTTAGAACGTACATACTTCTCAGCAGCCAATTCTGATAGCATTGCTCTAATCTTAAGAAAAATTCCTTTTCTTTTATATTTTTTTTCTCCTACACGTTCTGAGTCCTATACCTCTGAAGTATTAGACTTTTAAGCTCTCTTTATTTTAAGACAGTTTCATCTAAAATTTTCCAAAGCAGGTTCCTATTCTGTGAACCTGACGTGATATGGAGGGACATATTTAAGACAGTAACAGTGTAATCAAAACTGTGATTTTTAGTCTACTTTCAATTATATTATAATAATTTACTCATAGAATTTTATTCCCTTACAAAATATTTTTTTTTGCAACTGAAAATTAAAGAAAAACTTTACTTAATGTCACCACTGCACACATTTCTTTCATTGTTGCACTTGGCTCAACTGCTCACTCCCTTTGTAGACAAAACACCTTTTCAGCAAAGCAGCTGGCTGTGGAGGTATGATTTGGTCTGACATTATTTATCTTTTTAAGTCTCTCCTTTCAACTCTCTGCCAGTAAACAAAAATTCACTTGTCCAAAGTTTATTTAGACCAGCTTTATTAAGGCAACCAACTGCAAATCTGAAACAGAGAAAAATATGTTTCTATGAAGTCAATAGGAATCCATCTTCCTAAGCCCTTTCTTATTCCTAGCCCTGGAGATTCTTCTTGACTGATTCATCGGAGGGCACAGGTTTAACTTATTTGTCTTACATAGGTGTTGCACTAGGTGATCTTTCAAGGTCCTTTCCAGCCCCTGACGTTCTGTGATACTGTGATTCTGTGATTACATCCTCTCCACCAGGACAAAACACTGTTCTGTTTAAAGGTTACTTCCTAGACAGATCTGCCATAAAGCTATTATCATTAACTTGCACTTTAAAGAGTCCCTTTCACTTTAAAAACTGTAAGACACGTTCCTGATTTATGGTGTCTGAGGTGACAACCATCATATGCAAAGAAGATTGTTTATACTTACCACAAATGCCTTTGAAAAGAGGGATACTTCAACCATATCCCCACTACATCTGCTTTATATAACTATATTCCTTTTCATAGGAAAACATGGCAATCTGTATTTCCCACTGTTCTCTAGACTTTCTAATAGCATTTTATCCTGAACTACTCAGAAATCACACACAGAAATACAGAAAGCTTATAACAATCTATTAAATTACATAGGTTTCAGGAGTCATTTCCATAGGAAACCACTTTTAATCCTTATACATAGTTTTCTTTCAAGGGCTAATTAAAAACAAAACACAAACCCCCATGTGAACCTCATGAAAGATATCTCAAAACCATGTTTTTCAGGAAACAAACAAAGCAAAATTTGTCAATGATTTTAGAAAAAAACCATAACAACACTATTCAGCATGAAGAGTGGAGTGTACTTACCTAAACTGAACAGCACCAGGAATTTGAGACATACAAATTCTCGTAGATCAAACTGCAGGGAACGAAGCTTTGCTACTAGCTCTTGTGCATGGCTCATAAGATTGTTGAGGGTGGCTCCAGCTTGGGATGCTATTATGGAATAATCCACCTGTGAAAGAGAATTGCATTTCTGTCTGGTCATCACACCTCCAGTACCATTTCAGGACCTTTCAAGCAATCACATACAGTTGGATACAAGAATCACTCTCACCTTAATGATGTTAGCAAGTCAGGGTGATTTTATGTCTAACCTGATTTTAATAATGGTCTATATTGAAAATACGTGATTAAGAGATGTGATCATCTCCTCTACAAAAGAGACTGAGAGATCTGGGGCTGTTTAGTCTTGAGAAGAGAAGACTGAGAGGATAAGTATCTGAGGGGTGGGTGTCAAGTAGATGGGGCCAATCTCTTTTTGTTGGTGCAGAGTCATAAGACAAGGAACAAAGAATACAAACTTGAACATCGAAGGTTTCACTTCAACATGAGGAGAAACTTCTTTACAGGGAGGGTGACAGAGCACTGGAACAGGCTGCCCAGGGAGGTTGTGGAGTCTCCTTCTCTGGAGACTTTCAAAACCAGTCTGGATGCTTTCCTGTGTGGACTATCCTAGGGGATCCTGCTTTGGCAGAAGGGTTGGACTCGATGATCTCTGGAGGTCCCTTCCAAATTCTAACATTCTGTGATTCTGTGATTCCATTATTAGACCATAAATCTGCCCAGTATGTCCTATCAGTGCAAGTATTACTTTGTCTGTATTAGCTTTTTTAGAAGCTTTATAGATAAAAACCACATGTGACACTGGTAGCTGTCCCCGTATCAGCTTGCTTTATTCACTTGGTGTCCCTAGTTCTCATCGTAATTGCATGACCTTAGGAAGAAAGGCTGATGAAGTGAGCTTTGTGCCTATGCTGGGTGTATTATCCCAGAAGGACATCATGGTATTCATGGGAAACGGCCCCATGTCTGTAACTTGGCCAGAAGCACCTATTCAAGCCCAGAAATGTCGGTGTATTCCCACAGGAAGCAGAGATATTGTGTGGGTGGTTTTTGTTCTCCTTAGCTACACAAAATCCTGGTATTTGTTGGAGTCAGTTCAACAGATTTATTTTGGAGACCCCTCTCCTGCTAGTGAAGGAAGAGTAGGCAGGTGTGTGACACAGGCCAGCTGCACTTGCATTGTCCCAGGCAGCAACCACAGCACACAAAACCACTTTCTCTGGGGCAAGACAAAAGCGGGACTGTTCTGGGGGTATGCTGTCCTTGTCATGCTGTCTGTTTGTCCTCACGGGAGGCTAACCTCTCTATCAGCATTCCAAAGTGCCACTTATATATACAGATTCCATAGAAAGCTGGAACTAATGCACTGCATTATAAAGGTAGCATTCACAAGCTTTGCATAGGTGACACACCCCTGGGCCTATCCTTGAATCTCAGAGAGCCTCCCCGCTGCTTACATACCGAAACTTTCCTGGCTGATGTCAGTTCCATTAAGAGAAGTTTTCATACAGATGGCTGTATCAGCCTCTGCCCCTCAGAGATGTGCACATGTTCTCGTGGGATGGTGACCAGTGGAGAAGTGCTCTGGTTCCACAGCCTACAGGAACACTGTGATGTGAAGGTGAAGCACAGGGCTGGGCTGAACTGGCTCTGAGCCAGGGCTGTGTGACCAGTCAGCTTCAGTGCAGCAACAGCAGCATGGAGCAGGGTGCAACTGACGTATCAGGAACCTGGGTGATCCGAGCAGCTACCTTAACTGAATCGCCTTTGTCTACTTCTCTGGAGATATTCAAGAACCATCTGGATGTGTTCCAGTGTGATTTGCTCTAGGTGATCCTGCTCTGGCAGGGGGGCTGGACCAGATGATCTTTCGAGGTCCCTTCCAGCCCTTGACATTCTATGATTCTAGCTTAGCCCTGTTCTCACCAGTGTGCTAGGTACCTCCTACAAGTGCCACTGTCCCATGCAAATGGCTGGGTGCGTTGCTTACTCCTGTGATGAACCACTCCTGACCAACTGGCTGAGCCCTGAACAGATTACTGACACATTTTCAAAGTGCTCTAATATTACCAATACCTTTGTCTTTCGGGAGCCTCCCTAACAAGAGAGAAAATGCCATCCACACTTCATGTAAGCATGCATAACTAAAGTTTGCCTCTAAACCAAGAATAAGCACAGACCTAAGTGCACACTTGGAGTTAATGGTTTGTTTTAAGGTACTAGTACTCTAGTGCCACTCTAGTGCCATCTTTAAGGTCTCCCATAATAAAGTATTTCACGAAGAACAGTCATGAATCACCAATGGAAACACACCAGTACTGAAGAACCTTGGTTTTCCATGCACCAATCCCTTAAAAACTATATATATAAAAAAAAAAAAATTAAGGAATGTCTATTTTGAAATATGTCTTTTTATTTTAAAACCATTGAACTGATTTTGTTCAAGTTTAAACAGCAGTAAAGCGAGGAAATAAAAAAATGGAAAAACTTTTAAACCTGACATAATTTCAGCGAAGAAACACAGAGAGATGACTGAAAGGAACTAAAAGTAACTCCTCCTAGTGATGACCTTAATATAATCAATAAGTTGCTGATTTTAAATAAGGCTTTTTTTTATATGTGTTCTTAGTGCTCCCAAGACATTGACTGCTGGCGATGTACAAGAAAAATGAAGTTATGCTTTTTTTGTATGGATGTTAAGAATAACACCGCTTCAACTCTGCAAAGCATTTAAAGTTCTGCTTATACTTCAGTGAAGCCAATGGAGTAAGTGTAAGTATCCAATGAGGTAGGTTTTACTGTGCCACTTACACCTGCGAAAACTGAAGTAGCGACGTTAAATTGCTTACTCAGGGACAAAGATATCTGTGAAGAAAATAGGATCTAGTCTTTGGAAATCCCAGCCAAACCATCTTTCATCAACTACTTTCTAGTTAACCTGTTATTTCTCTCTCTTTCTATATATATATTTACCCATGTTTCTTTATACATAAATAATACAGAAGAAAGTAACCTACTTCAGATACTTTTAACCTGAGCAACAGTTTGACATAGTGACATGATTCAACTATTTCATATTAAGAAACTGGTCACATAAAGATCAACTTCAACAACTTAATTTCCCTTTTGTAATTGTAA
>WBNM01001550.1:50958-155043 GCA_013399055.1 Ramphastos sulfuratus
GGGGGAGGGAACCTCAAAATCCCTCACCAAGGTTCCAGTTTGTGGGGGAAATACAATATTCACTTCATAATAACAAGTTGTCTGGATGTCAAGAATATCCATGGCCTTAGTGCAGCGATTATGCCATAATGGAAAAACCCAGTAGATGCCTGATCTCCCACCATCCCTCTACTGGAGAGCTCTCAGGCAACCTGCTACTCTTTCAGGTGCATTTAATATTTGCAACACCAGCAAATTTGTCTGGGAGGCAAGTCCTCATCTGCCACTCACCAAGAGCAGGCTGTATTAAATTTTTATATTTATTGACATTTCATTACCATAATTGACTGCAGTTGGTTCTCTAGTAGAAGGCACAGGGCTGCCTCCTAAGCAGGAGAATTGGTCCCTTGAGTAGGATTTGCAATTAAAAACAACGCAGAATGGATTTTTTTTTTTTTAATTGTGTAAATATGATGAGTTGAATTTTCAGCTTTAACTAGAGAATACTGGGTGTGCAGAAGGCTTTTTTTCAAGAGTGAGCAAAATTGTAAGTCAGTGGAAAGACGACCCCCAAAGGTGTCAATCAGTTGATACAAAATCAACTGTGCATGAAAAAGCCTCACTTAATGCCTGTTCTGAAAAAGTGGCCACATTAAAGAGTATTCTGTCCTGCTTGCTCAGTCCTGTATGCAGACACTGATACTAAAAGCTATTATTATTTTGCCTTCCAGTTCACGATTTAAAATGTTTTTAAAAGACAAAGATTAAAACAGCCTGGATCTTGAGCAAAATGTTTAATTGCATATTAGAGTTTTAGCATTGACTTCATATCGTATGAATAACTTAATTTCAAAAAAACAAGTCCACAACCTAAATAAATTCTTCTTATTTCTCAGTTATACTATTACATTTCACAGATGATGATGGTATGTTGACTGGCAGAAGCTTTGGTGAAGCTTCCACATAACCTAATTTTAGAAGTTAAAGGACAGGCATCATGTTATGCCTGCACAGACAAATGGAAGCGTGAATTCCTCATGCACCATTATACAGAGCTATCTTGCATGATTAATACAGTCATGATGAGGAAGTAATGAGAGAGGCTTAATTGGATTAGCTTGGTACCAAAGCAATGCAGACTGAGCAGCATGGAATAATTTACACTGCTTTGGGTGCTTAGACTGTCATGTTTAAGGTTAGTATGGACTTCACTATATATGTTATGTTGCGTACCATTTGCTAACTGAAGTACCTAAATCTCAAATTAGATATTCAAAACTTCTGCTCTGCTACCACCTAACTTTGTGCTTAGCTCCACCTTCCACCAGCCTTTTAAGTGCTGAACGGCTCCTACGTGTGCCTGGGACTACCCAAGTCATGACAGTGGTAAGTAACTGTATGTCTGGCTCATGACATTGATCTTCTTAGTTTTATGGACTATGTGGCTTTCACCTGCCTAAGGCAGCAAAAATGCCAAAGGCAGGATTTCTTCAGCAGGCCAGCGGTGGGAGCCACTGAGGTATGGGAAATTTGGAGTCAAAGCTCCAGTCTAAAAAAGTGTATTAAATAAGTAAGGTTATAGCCTGGGCAATCGAAGCACCTTTCTGAAAGTGAGAAAGATGAAGTTTCTTCAGGTAAATCTGGAACGTCTTGTGGATAACTTCTGATCCTGTTACCAGGTACCAGCTATCACCGAGTGTCATTCCTTTCAGCCAGGACAGGAATTGTGCAAGTAAGGAATAAAACCCTTGCTGTGGCTGCATACAGTACCTGTGTACTGTGCAAATGTTCTAGGAGACTATGGTAACTTAAGTCAGTGAAAGATTGATTTCATACTTCGTAAATTAGGTCACTGTGTGTTTGAGGCACGAAGGCAAAGGATGCAGTAGGTGCCTACATGCAGCAAAAAGAGCATCCTCCTCCTTCTTGCCCTGCCACATTCAACCCTGGCTAGCACAACTGGCTGCTGCTGATGGGGGGGCTGCTCCTTCACCACTCTCTTCTTGGTAGCAAATTTAATGAAGGCCTGCAATGCTCTGCCCTGGGGTTTGAAGTCCTGACCCCAGGAAAGCCTGTGGGTTGGCTCTAGTCTAAGGTCATGTGAGTGGATGAGCCTCTCCCTCTCAGAAGGAAGCATTCAGCACAGTATGTAGCACAGAAGTTTACTGTCAAAACCCCAGTTACTCTTCCACCGTTTCCTGAAATATATGTTTCAGTGGCAACTACAGTAGATATTAAACTAATTTAGAGAATTTCATGTAATTAACACTTTCGTTAAGAAACATTCAAAGCCATATTCGCGTTACGTTTCAAAGCAACTGAAGATGGAAAAGCACTTTGGAGAGGAGGCCATGTGTGAAAATTCAGGAGGACTCAGCATGGACAAACCCAGCAGATCTGCTTGTGTCAGGTTTGGGTATATTAATTAAATTTGTGATGACTTATACAGCGTAAGATGCTTGTCATTTTAACATGATGCACAATAATAGAAGATAATGAATTAAGCTGCCAGTGGACCTTTCCCCCAGGATGATGTTATTGTGCTTGCTAATTAGCTGTAATATGCAAATAGTAACACTCCCAAGTACTGCATTTCCTTTGTCTAACTTAAGTTTCATAAAAAGTAATATATCTATGCCCTGTAGTTGACCATATAGAGATTAATTTGTATTACATATATTTATGTTACAAAACATGTGATAACAAAAGTATTGTTAAGTCTCATCTAGATAGATTTTTCATCAGGACTGTTAAATTTTCCACTGTAGTAGCAGTGACTACTGCGTTCTTCAAATGGTTAGTATCAAGATATTATATTCAGAAGATAGCTAACCTAGAGTACCAAGGAATCCATTTATTTACCAAAGTCTTTCAATGCCCTCTAGATTTGACCCCCAAAATGCCAATGCCTCTTTTCTGCCTACTACTTCTGTAATTAGATCACTAATTCCCAGGAATATAAGATGCAATAGCTTTCTGTATCTGCTAGCTTTTCATACCTATGACTAGCCTATATATTTTTTCTCATTTCTGAGGACACTAGCTCCTTTCTTTTGTCCCTTGGAGATGCTCTTTCCTCTAACGCTCTTGTAACTTTGCACAACAGCAATACTTCTGAAAGAAGCATCTTTCCTTGTGATACAATCATCTGAGGCCCACAGTTTGAAAGTTCATCTGCCTCTTCAGTGATAAGGTCATCTTTCCTTGAACTTGCAAGTCTGTTCCCTGGACAAACAGATTCTCCAAAGACCTCAGCAAATACAGCTCCATTGGGATAGCGGAAGCCTTCTTTACACGTGGGTAAGTGAAACAGATAATATCGACACAGAAAATTCCCCTGCTGCACATCACCACATTTTAATATGCGTTATGTTATCTTATATGTTATGTACATGTTAATATGTAGCATGTTAGGGGCTGGAAAGGACCTGGAAAGATCATCCAGTCCAACCCTCCTGCCCCACCAGAGCAGGATCACCTATACCAGATCACACTCGAGTGCATCCAGGTGGATCTTAAGTCTCTCCAGAAAGGGAGACTTCACAATCCCCTTGGGCAGCTTTCAGCATGCTGAAAGACCTACAACATATTCTATCTAGGGAGAAGTTCAAGCCACAAAATTCCGATCTAAATTGAAGTTAAATTTTTATTTGCTTGAAAACACAATACTGTCAAGACCTTGGTTATCTCTCATGCCCTTCTCTGGTGCTATGCTTTAGAATACAAATCCAGATAGAAAGATGTATTTGTGTGGTGACTTCAAATCAGTGGTTTCAACAATCTCAAAAAAACCCCTGAGATTTAGGCACTTTTTTGGGTAGCCTTTTTAATCTGAAAAGCTTTGACCAAACTCAGCAGATGATAGAACTGGCAGCAGTAAGTGTAGGTATGAACAAAATGAGCAGTTTGTCCCTGAGCAGCCAGGCCTACAGTTCTTGTGTCGTGTGTTGACTGCTGCATGAAAACACCTAAACAATAATCTTCCATACGGAGTTTTAGTATCTACCCTGTGTGTGCTGAATGTGGGAAGCTGGCAGTGTATTGCTGGTGCAGAAGATACAAAAGGTAAGTGCTAAAGTCAGAGGAACTGAAGTTCTATAATTAGAAATGGTCTGTTAAATTCCATGCCACACAGCAAGCCTACAAAAATTGGCGTGTGGAAAGCACATTGACAATGATTTACAATTAACCACCACATTGCAAATCACTCCTTAGCTGTTTTCTATTATGAAATTTGGAGAGTTGTAAAATGCATTTGTGCTACCTTATTTCCTTTTGAAATGGTAATTGCTACTGCTGAGGGGCAGCACTTAGTGCAGAAAATGAAGTGTGCAACATAGAGAGGAACTTGTTTCTGAGGAACTGCTGAGGAATTGTAATGATCTGAAAAAAGTGCTTTCTTGAAACATGCAGACACGAAAGAGCTTCATTTATGAAACTCCAACCAAATAAATAGCTAAACAAAATAAACCACAGTCTTGCTTTTGTGCAAGGACCAGTGCTTAGCACTTTGCTGCTGACTGCACTTTTTTCCCCATCAAAGTGGGAGCAGTGGATCAACGCTGGGTAAAGCTCATAAGCCAATGGCTTGAGGGAAATGCAGATGTATGGAAATGTCATAGGAATGCCCTAAGGGAACAGGTTTTGAGCCAATGCATTTGAACACTATTGAGCCTGCTCCTACCTACTAGCTAATTTCAGATACTTACTGCAGAACCAACAGTGAGTGGTATGGCCCTGGGGAGCTGGATGAAGTTTGACTTTCGTGTCTGAGGAACAGAGGCTGTGCAGCCTAAATAGAGAAAGCAGGTATGTTGTAATTAAGTGGTGGTACACTCCCCCTTTGCAACTTCCCCCTTGCTTGTGATGTAAAAAAGACTGTGTTTATGAGTAGCTTTTATGGAGGTATGTATTAAGGAAAGCAAGAAGTGAAGCTTCTGAGGTCTTAAATTTGCTAACTTGCGAGAATAATCATGATCTCTCAGGTAATAGTCTATCTCGCTCAAGTCCTCAGTTTAAAGTTAATATATTTGAAAGCCAGATCACTGTCATTTTGTTCACAGTGCTTTGCTGGTAGCAGTAAATAAAAACATCTGCAGCACTTTCTATCATAATTGTCAGAGTGCTTTCTACACCTTAATCAATTAATTCTTAGGAGCTGGTGGCATGGCTATTTCCCTTTTTCTGCTGCAAGAATTGAAAGGGTCAGGGCAGCAACCAGAAAGCATCCAGCATTTAGTGCAATAGAAAAGGCTCATAACACCTGGTTCTGGAAGTGAGGCTTTCCACAATTATTATATATTAGTTAGTCAATACAGAGGAGACAGAAACAGTAGTAACTGTCCTTTCATACATACATTTTAATTAGTTTTGTTTCTTAGAATGACAACAGGATGAGATGATGATGGTCCATCCTGACTCTTCAGGAAAGAAGTTGTATTGGCTCAGCTTGACTAAACAAGTAACTCGCATCTGAGCTACAATGCAAAAAAGCAGTGTACAGCAACTTAAGCCAGGAATGGCTCAGAACAGGTGACTTAGAAGCACTGTCCAAGCATGTAAGGGATGTTAAAAAAGTTAGTGTTCAGCTAGAGCTGAGATTTGCAAAGGGACATCAAACTGCTAGTTAGGGGAAGAACAAGGCAAATGTTAGACTGCTATGGGATTCAGCTGGTGACTTAGTGGCTGCAAACACAGACCACAGGATGAGGTACTCTGTGTCACCCTTGCCTTGGTGCTTACTGAAATGTTCCCACAGTCATTGTGCTTTGCAGGAGGGCTTGGGGAGGAGAAGAACAACCAGCACTGAGTATAAGCTCAAAGAGATTTAGACTAGAACTAAGCAAAGACTTTCTCCCCATAAAGATGGTCAGGGAGTAGCGCTGGCTGCATAGGGAGGTTGTGAGGTTTCAATTCTTGGGGTTTTCAAAGCTCTACTGGACAAAGTCCTCAGAAAACCTGTTTAAGCCAGGGGGTCAGGCTAGAGATTCCTTGAGATTCTGTGATTTTAAGATTTATGACTGGCAATTCTAGAACTCTAGCTATCCTTCTGGTTAGCTGTCCCAGCTCTGTCCATCTAAATAAAAGAGGTTCTGCAATTTCCACTCATGAATATTGTTTCAATAGGTAATGTTTTGAAGTAAATGCTTTTCAATAACCATACAGCATGCACACTGGCACAGTAGCAGCACTTCTGCAACAAGCCAACTCCCAGCAGGCTTGCTGTGAGCATGTGTGCCTTGCACAGCCCGGTGAGGGTAGGCACAGTCAGTGCAGCTCTGCCTGCTCCTGCAAGCAATCTAGGTTTTCATCTGGGGTGAGTGTGTCATTATGTGTAGATTTGAGCCTCATGCCAGTTTCAAAAACAGCAGACAGAAATTGCATAGTTAATTCAGGTCTGGTGTCTCCCTATTTCTCATGGAGAATCTGTAGTAGGAGTATGTTCTCCAGTTGTCAGCAACTGTCAAATGGGAAACAGTCCATCCATGAGGGAACAGACTGACTGCTATTGTAATATGGCTCTTTGTTGTTGAAGCAGCCCAAGTGTAGAGAGGAATGTACAGAAGATTATGGGATAATCTCTGAGTAGTTGTATCAACTTCAAAATTTCAAACTTCAGCACAGGAATATGAAATAGTGTTGAAAAGAATGTGTATTGAACTTATTTGACAAACCTGGGGCAAAACCAGATGTTTACAGTCCAATTTAGCCAGGTTTTCATTTAGCTAGAGACTGTAATTCTGCCTGGAAATACACAACTCCTGAAACCAGCTGATGATTTGCAAGCAGTACATTTAATAGGCATCCTGCTACCTGTTGTCCAACAGTGATGAAATGCTTTGCTTTGCCTTGAGATCTTGTACAACTGGCTTTTTTTTGCAAGAAAAGATAAAAGTGGCTAATGAGGTAAGAATTATTACTGTGGAAAAACGGGGACAATGGCTAGAATTTAAGGGTATTTACAAGATGTCTCTAATGATTTCTGTGGGACTTCAGCACTTTGTACCTTCAAAAACTAACTAATCATCTAACAAATGAGATACTAATTTAGCAGTTCTCTCAGGAACAGAAAACTGTCAGTATACTGATAGCTTTATAAACAAAGGAATAAGCAAGCACCCTCTGTGGCAAATAAAACAATTGCTGGTACAATTGTCCATGTCTTGCAGATGATGAAATGGAAAAGGGATCAGTCATTTTCTCAATAGCACCAATATAGATCAAGAGTAACACAATTGATTAGAATATCTAATAAATATAGTAAGCCAGTACAACTTTATCTCAGATAGGTCAGTGACTTTCCACAAAGGGGTAGGAGTCAATTCCATAGCTGGAATTTTAATTTTTCCACATCTTTTCTTGGACAAGTCAATCCTTCTGAAGGGAAAATCAGCTATAATTGCTTAGACCTAAAACATTCGTTCTGGGAGTGCTGTTGCTGTCAGAAAGCATCTTAGCCCCAAGGAAATACAACTTTTTGATAACCACTTCTCATCTGCTAGTTTTCAATCACTGAAGTATACAAGTATATTTGAAAAACCAAGTGCTCATGATTATATCTGCTTTTGTAAGCTTAAATGCCATCAGCGCACTAGGAACAGAGCGCACAAGTCATTCTGTCTACACTAATTGTGGAGAATCTCTGAGAGCACAGGAGTGCTTCTGACCTTGTTAAACTCCTGCTATTTGAAAATTATTACTAAAAAGGCATCAATACTTCTCCGAGCCCACATACTCACTTGTTGCCCAGTAACAAGCAGGATGGAGCCTTCTTTCCCATGTACCACTTGCCGGTAAATGTGATCTAGAATTAAGAGTTCACTCCAGCAGTTCTGAAGCAACTTCATTTGGTCATCAACCTGTAAAGCAAGCACAAATGTTGGTGGCGTCACTCTAGGAGTAAGTCTTTCATCACACTATGGAGTCAGTCCTTTAAACATCTGGTTGACATTACAAGAACGGAATGGTACCAAAAATTATTCATCTACATAATTTCTATCCTTAGCTAATAAATAGGGCACTGCTGAAAACTTTATTCACAAAATGTACAGGCTATTTACAGCTGACTATATCCTAAGCAAGCAGAACAATGGCATTGTTATGCAAAGTAATAATGAGACTATATTATATATTATACATTTATAGATATGGAAATGGGGTATTATTTTTACCCAAAACAAGAATAGCAAAAATAATGCTAAGCGAACCTTCCCATATTCCCCATCCTACCACCTCAGCTTCTGCAAATACTAAGAAATCTGCAGATTCAAGACAACAAGCCCAAGGCAAAGAGAAATCTGATGAGTGAAGTAAATAGCCCCTCTAAGAACAGTTGTGGTACTCTCGTTTTTTTCATGTGAAACTGTTTAGTGATCTCCTTTGCACAACAAGGTGTTACAGAAATTACATAAGTCATGCAAACACGGTAATTTAATAAAAAAATTATCATTTCACACAAAGGTATCACAGCTTACATCTGAACAAAACGAACTATGAGACAGTTTAAATATTCAGCATCCATGTCATAACAACCAATACCTGAGTAAGAGGTCAAGCATTTGATTCTATTATAAATGACAGATTTCCAGCTAACCCATCTGTCTCAGCCACAGGCTTTTGAAAACAAACTTCTCTGTACAGGTTTGGCTTTCTGAAGACCCCAACAGCAGCTAGTTTGCAATCAAAGCTTACCTCCCAAGTTTTATCATATCATTACCGAGCCAGTGCTGTGAGAACAGTATGACATGGCAAAATCACACAGACAAAAATGTTTTGCACACAGTGTCTTCCTGCTGTTCTGCAAAAGCCATAAAACTAGCAACAGCGAACATCTGCTCATGGCTCACAAAATCTTCTCCTCCGTATTCACTGCAATTTAACAAGTAAAAGGCTATAAAATGGATAGCATAAAAAGCACAACAGGCATCGAAACACAGTATTGCCTTCTGAAGACTATTTGATCCTGCTGCTTTTCCCATTTTAAGAAAGCTGGAAGAGTAGCAGAATACTTCCAAATTTGCACCAGGAGTAAAGAGAGATGACTTTAAGAGAGTAACGAATTAATAAAATGTAGGGCAAGTGATCAATTTCAGCCATGTAGATGAAAAAAAACCCCATACTTTATCTCTGCTACTGTGTATGAAGTGAAAAATAGAAAAACAACACTGATCACACCGGACAAAAAGAGTAACACCTCACTTAGGTTAGGATGACGTTTATGACGTGTGTAACTTCAGTCAGATCACAAACACCTTTGTGTTTCTGTGACATTCTAAGTGAGTTGCAAAAGCGCATTATCTGGCAGAATGGAAAAATCAGCCTTTCACCAACACAAGCACGTCCCTTAAACTCGCCCTGAAGGCAAACAGGCTTAGGTTTTGGTGGCCAAAGTGGAGAGTGAGTTCTGAAAAGGAAGGCCCTCTGCAGGAAAAGCACCCTGTGTGACCCCAAGCCAGAGTGTTCTAGTCTGTCATTACTGGGTGAGCTGGTGAAAAGCTAGGAGTCTGTCACCAAGATAATGTAGCTCCCATTTGGGATTTTCTACAATCAACAGCTCTTTCCATCATATTATACAATGAATTAGAAACAAGCTCGTAAACTTGTACTACTGGCTAAACTTTGAAGATTTTCAGTTTGTGGAGATCTTTATTATCAATGTTTTAACAAGAAGAAGAAAAAAGTGTGCCCTTTGCCCCAACTACTGGAAATGCTTATAAATAAAAATTGAACATCATATGGCCAACATCTGGCTTTTCTAAGAACACTCACCAAATCTGCAGCTGCTCCCTGCCATAACAGAACATTGACACAAGGATAACGTAACCCATTTCTTACCTAAGCAAGCTGTCAAATGAGATACCCATTTGACAGCTATCTAGCCTCAGGCAAAAAGTGTAAGTGAATGTTGTGCCTACATGGTTAAATTTAGGTCCTCTTCAGCCACTGGTATTCAAATGAAGGCTCACTAGTGAGTGTAGCATAAATGGATTTTTTTTGCTGAGGATACAGCTTTAAAGGAAAAGATGTGGAGGAAACTCAGAGAGGGCACCTGACACAAAACAGGTGGGAGATCACTTCCAGCATGCATGTTGGCATGAAAGAGTACTAATGTTAGGAGTATGAAAGAAATAAAACATCACACTTGTGAAAAAGTGACAAGGGAAGCAAAAGGAGAGACTTAAAAGGTGGGGAATGGGGAGGCAGTGAGGAGAGAAGTTGGACATCAGGTAAATTCTTGAAGGTGAGGATAATGAGACTGGGCAAGATGCAGACTTAAAGGGTTTGTGTGACAGTGTGTTACGCTGCTGGGCCAAACCAGCAATTATTTTGTGGCAGAGAAGCAAAGAATGGTGGTTGTTGCCAGCATAGGTAGGAGAAGTCCCCAGAAGTGAAAATGGGTATGTACATTGTCTACTTGCTCAAACAAGGAATACAAAGGTGGAATGAGGGGTAGATTTCTCTTAGCAACTATTGCACGGCAATAGGTAAATCCCACTTCCTATACCATAATCCTATTTTCCTTTGCTTACAGCAACGACAAGGAAGCATGTCAGAATTTGGAGTCATCTGTAACCTTGTATCCCATGCTGTTTGGACTATTGTAGCACATTCAGAACAAACTAAGGTGTCGAAAGGGTCCTCCAGCATCTGAAATCCTGATAGGTAAACAGGTAGAGATGTGGAACGAGATACTGCACAGTCAGTTTGTCTGTGCAGTATTCACTGACAGGTATTTTGTGTACAGGTGCATGGTAGGATGCAATGCACTATATTCTGATAAGGTTTTAAGACTTTGTTCTTCCTGTGTTGACCTGGAAATGTATCTCCGGTGACCTCGTGGTAGAAATGTGCACGGTATCAGTATTCATTAACAGTATTTCAGCATTGTGACCTCTGTGAAAGAAACCTTAGGTGCACTCTCTCTTTCTCCTCCCTCCCCAGGAGAGAATTGTTCCTTGCACGGCCTCCTTGCCACAGCACCCAGGAAGGGCTAGGTGCAGCCTGCACGCTCCCCTTCTTGTCTCAGCCATTGGCCATTCCAGCTCTTCTCCATAAAGCACCAGAGCAGAACCTCTGCATGGCTGGGTCAGGAGGAGTTTTGGGGGGAGGGTGCATGAAGGTGGGTCACAGTCTATGCTCTGAGTATGAGAGGATCACTGTGCTCCCTACATTAGCTTATTATTCAATTTCAATACAGAATAGCGTTTCACATTTTAAACTTTCAGAAAACCAGATTTATGAAAAGAGAAAGACTTAAGAGACATGCCTCCTCCACCAAGTCCATTGACCTTTTTTTCCCCTCGAGGTTTAACAGAACCATGGAGGCTGGCAGAACCAGGGCACTTCTTGGTGTCTACTGTGAAAGGAAAGATGTACAAGGTATTGCTAATCTATACAGTGAACTTCGTACTGTTCAATATCTGAATGTAAGTTTGCACTCAGAATTCCCTGGCAGCATGCCCAAGCTCCTCCATTACCATCAGGAATTATAAAGTGACTTTGGATCACTTTCCTGAGTTCTCTGCTAGCAAGGATTAGAAAACAGGCATGGATGAGAATTCACTTTGATGCAACTGTTAGTTTGCATAACTTATCTTACCAATGTAATGCAAGCCATGCAGGATATTTCTAAGAGTGGAGGAAACAGACTCAGTTTCAAGTGTAAAGGCCTGATCCTGAGCACTGTGGTGACAAAGCATCTCTCAGCAAGGCAAAAAGATGGTCTGGGGTTGGGGATGGTGGTGTCACATTTCTCTGCTAAACCCCAAACTCACAGTCAGGTGTGACCCGTGCTTTTTATATGGGACTCAGTGGGACTTTATCAGGCTCTCTGAGGCCGCTGTTGACACTGCAATACACAATCAGGCAGTATCAATTGTAGTTAAGGGAAGGACTTATCTCAGAAATGCTGGTTACTCATCTGAAAAACTATTTGTGCTGATGTTATAGATGAGGAAGGCCTGTATGACACAAGAGTAGTATTGTTGCAGAGCGTATGCTTCCCACAGCACAAAACGTTAATCATTAGAAGCTTTTGTTTTCTCTGAAGAACACTGAAATTGCCAAACAGTAAAATGAAGAATAATGTGTATGCTCTGCTGAAATGCACCTTAATCTTATCAAAACCACACTGTGTCTTTCTTTTAGGAAAGGGTTTCACAATATTTAGCATACTGTAACCAACTGCAGATTTATTACAGTTTTTCTTCTGAAGAGATGTTTTGAGCCTGCCACTTGATGAATTACCTGTTAAAAGTTTTGGGGTCAAGGGTTTTTTTGTGTTGCTCTAAGTTAAATATTTTCTTTATAATTACTGCTGCAGATTCTGTTAAACAATGCACTCACCTTTTACCCAATCTACCCCTCTGTTTCTGAGATGCTGGAGAATCCTTTTTCATCTCCTTTCATCTGCACCAACCTGCACTATAGCTTTAGGCTTTCCTGCTACTAAAAATTTATAAGAGGATCTAATGATTAAAAAAAAAAAAAGAAAAAAAAGAAAGGATTGAAATATATGTGACAAAACTGTGCTGGATTCAGCTGAATTGTTTTTACTTACGCTTCTAAGAGGGAATGGCAATACAGAAATAACATGAAGCATTCATCTCATAGCGCCACTTTTAAATTCTACGGCCATTGAATAGCCATTTCCTAGTGAATATGAAGTGATTAAACATCTGTCTGATTTGTTCAGCCTGAAGCATACAGGTTCAAGGGATGGTTGAACTTTCCTTCCAATGTAGTTAGGAGATCGCAGACAAGTCATTACAGACATAGAGCTCGAATTGTTACTCCATTTTTTTATGCTATAGTGAAGCAAATCGCTCCAAATCAAAGTTTTATAAGACAAGTGCACTCTAGAGACTAATTTTCACTCCTGAATGCACGTGTGGTTTCCAAATCATTACATAGGTAGAGAAGGATTTGGACTCTCCAGATGGGTTGCTGCTAACAGTGAGAAATATCCTATGCAAGGCTGCTGTCAAAAACCAGCACTTGAGAGCCAACAGAGTTTTAAAAGTAAATGCACATCATAACTTTCAGACCCAGTGAATGCCCTAATAAAACATGATCACTATGTATAAACTCAGTAATAAAATGCTACAAAGGTCAAGAAAATATGATTTAATATTAACTATGATTGTTCTGGCTTTTCACTAGAAACCTGTGTGATATAAAATTTCTAGGTAAAGGCAGGGAAGGATCTTAGGTGAATGCCCTATTGCTGTCTAGCTCTAGTGTGAAGTAAGTGTAAAATCTGTCTGAAACTGGTAGCATTTTCCTTTTTATGTGATTTTTTAAAATGAAAGGAAATACAGAAATACTTTAGTGTGTGCCTTTTTCTGCTCCTTTACAGCACGTAAGGAGGCTGCTATAAAGGTGCAGTTATATGTGGTGCGTGCCATTGTGCGTGTGTGTGTACACCTCTTCCTTCAATAACTTATGAATCTATCAGTCTGATTATTTCAACAAGGAATTCATCTGCCCAGGGTATCAATTTTCCATCTTTCTTGTGTGAACCAGTATCCAGATAAAGGAAAATAACTGTTTGGTACCATGCTGAAAGAAATGCTAATATGCTCACCCTTCATTCAACAGCAGAGAACTGAGCGAGGAAGAGAGAAGCACTAAAATGCTTCATTAACTCCCTTCTCATGGAACCATTAGTATTTCGAGTATTCATCCACTTTTTTTTTTTTTTTAAGGACACAGATAAGGAATTTATAGCACAAAGCAACACTGAAAATGCCCACACTGCTACCCTTCCAAAATGCGAAGCAGTGAATATGTGGTACTTATACCCTAAATGGCACATAGGGTTCCCTGCTTAGCAAACACATGTAGCGAGAGAGATGGCTTTGCAACAGCTTCTCCGTTCTCACAGCTATATGCAAGATCACTGTGAAAGAGTGGATCAAAGCAGCAGTGACCAGCCATTTCCCAGTTTCAGTGCTAATCTTCCACTGCGGCAAAATACTTTAACTAACAGGAGCCTTGTGCATCGGTTCGCGCTCATCGTGTTCCCTGGCAGGATTGTAACACGAGGCACTTGAGTCCAAGGGCCTCAGATTACTGAAGGGAGCACGAGCAAGCAGCAGATGGTGATCCTACTGAAGGATAAGACCTCTCTTTCATGAATCTTTGGACTTCATTTATTCCAACCCCCAGTATTAAGGAGAAGGTAAACAGCAAATCTCAGTTTTTCAAACATCAGATGCAAAGGCAGTTCTAATAAACTTTGTGCATATATATACTTCGTGTGTGTGTGTGTGTGAGTGTGTGTGTGTATATATATATATATATATATGTAATGTAATGTGCCTAATGCAACATATAACACTCCTATTGTGTCTCCTTTCCCCCCACATTCGTCTCTGTGCAAACTGCAAGAAAATAAGTTGGTATTTTGCAGTCAGCATTATTTCTGATGAATTATAAATGCGTTTTTCTTAAGTTCTTTTTGGGGTGGTTTTTCTTTAAACTGACAATAAGAAAAGGATTTCTTTTTAGTCCCAACTGAAAATTTTGCTTACAATGCAGTGTTTCTTCACTGTCAAAGTGAATGCAAAGATAAGGAAAGAGAAAAATCAAGTTTTCTTCTCAGCATCTGTTTCACAGGGTGAAGAAGGTGGTGCCTTCTTCAGGACTGGACCCATAGAAATGACCTTCAAAATCCTGCTCCTGTGAGTATCTTTACTGATGCTAGTACAGTGTAAGTTTATGTGTAGCTGGGTCTAGAATTTTAGAAAAAAATCAGGTAGTTTGTGCAGTAATTTTGGTACTAAAGCTATTTTGTTCCCTTCAAGTTCTCTGGAAATGCAACTGTTTTTCTTCTGCTGTCAAGAAACTGACAGCAAAAATGTGCTGGGCTATATTCTTAACTCTTGCACAAGCATAAGTCCTTTGACTTCCACATAAACATAACCAGATTCATTGTGAGCCTTGTGGGTCTGATTTGCTTGTTAGGCTACACGTGATGTCCTGTGAGGAATCAAAAGACAAGACTGAACCTAGTAAATTTTATGGTATTGCTGGTGCATTTATTTTTAGCATATTTAATCAGCAGTTTATTGTACACCTAAAGTCTCTGTGGTCTTCTCCAAGTCACACATATTTTAGCATTATCTGAATGGATTTTTAATATGTAATGTTCCTTTCCTATTTGGTGATTTATTGGATAAATTATTATCTCATTTTTCTTACAGCTACCCCATTTTTCCAGCAGATGCTTATTCGAAGTCTACAGGTAAACTTTACCTCCTACCTTAGCTTTTATTTGTAAAGTTTCTTTCGAAATTCAGCAACATCAAACTTTGACAGAGATCAATACAACACACAGGGCTGGAATATTAAGATTAAAGACAAAATCCTAGTAAGAACTAAATGTATTTTCCACAAAATAAATATTCTATTTAAACTCAAATCAGCTAAGCATAACATGGAAAATATTTTTAACTTGTGACACAAGAGATATGCTAATTTCAGAAAGACTTCTGAATATGGTAAGAGTCAGTCAGAGTAATCTCTCAGCACACTTAGGGTCCTGTTCTTTCAAGTGCTGTATAGTCCAGAATGCTGGGGTTTGCATACATTAATATAAGAGCTATTTAAATTTGCTCTTGTTTAAATTACACTATATGGTTACTCTTCTGTTTAATAGGGTTTGTGTTTATTTCTAGCACAGCTATTCAAGAGAGTGTGGAAAGGGGCAAGCCATAAGAGAAGTATAACTTTTTAAATAGTCATACCTGCAAAAGTTGCTTTATGTATGCAGGGTGGGACTGCATTCACAGTTATACCCATGGAAACATGCAAATCATCTTCTGATATCATGACTGAAAAGGAGTTACTTTAGCATTACAGCAGCGTGAATGAGAGAAGAATAACTTCCCAGGTAAGTATTGGTGATTCCCAGGTTTGGAGACTGATAAACCACACAAAAATCTAACACACTGGATGTTCCATACCATGTCTAGCCATCATCAAATCAGATGTTTGTGTTTTATGTGTTCTTTATCTTTTGATTGCACAACATTGCAACATTTTTTAAGAATTAATGTATGTTGGTTTTTTATTTTTCTTTTCATAGTCCTCTTAATATTTTTGACAAATACCTGACTAAATGAAAGTACTCCTTTCTGCCCACACTTCAATCACTGAAGCATACTGATCTGAAGTCTCAAGACTGGGTGCTATCATATCCTAAACAGGAGTCACCTGTAATAGGCCTTTGTCGAGAGGCTGGTGTTACTGTGGCACGTGGCACTCACCATACAAACGTATTCCACTGTGTTTTCCTGTGTTTTGTAGTAGAGCAGTGAAAAAACACAGCCGCAGCAAAAGTAGATGAAAGGGGATGGTACACTGAGGAAGGGAAAAATAAAGGTCATCTTACATCCCAAGGGCTGTGGCAGTAAGTCCTTGGAGCAGAAACTAAGCAAGAAAGAAGACCCAGTGATGAGGGAGAAAGAAAATCCAACATTATGAATGGGAGTTGTCATGTATTAAACCAGTATCCACCTGACTTGATAGAAAAAAATGGCTTAAAGACACCACCAAAGGAAGATGAAGTCTTACAAGAAGGTTGTGGAGAAGTAGTGAGAACTCAAGATGTATGATCCAACAAACTACTGTACATGAGAATGATCCGAACAACTCACTACTTCTCTTTACATCTTAAGAGCACTGCAGGAGGCACATGGCATGCAGCGCATCACCTTCAAAAAAATTAGCTCCTTTCCTGACAGTCAACTGTAAAAGAGCAGACAGAGCCATGCTATTGAAAATCGCAGGAAGTGTCGATTGAATGAATGGTTTAGGAATAGGCAAGTGTGTATTAAAATGTTTTTCCATTTATCCTTTCTTTTGGCTTTGTTTCAGTTATTCCCACTTCCTGTTTCCTGTATTCTAATTTGGAACTCTCTGAAGTATCATTAAAATGAGGCTGTTGCAACTGTACCCAGGTCCCATACAGACATTACCACTGAAGCCAGGATTAATATTAATGTTTAAAAACATCCTTGAAGAAAACATTTTTGTGTAGCCTACTTTTTATGTTGGTGACAGAAACTTTTGCAGCATAAAGTACAGAATAAGCAGGACCCTTACAGCTTAAGCCAACCCTTACATTGTGGACTGTGACACAACTCAGCCAGCCACTGACTTTCTCTACTGTCACAGCAGGACACAACTATCAAAATGCTGAGTCTTTAAATTGAGTTCCTACATGTCTGCAACAGAAGATTAGCAGTGAGTTCAGGAAAAAGGGAGGCAGTCTGTACATCTAATTTATTAAGTTTTGCTTAGCTCATTTCTAGATTACTGCAGGAGCAACAAAACAATATCAGGTTGCTCTGATTACTTCCTCTTCACCCACCAGTGCTCCACATACCACTACTGTGGGTGCTAAGTTTTAACTGGCAAAACCTCGGTCAGTGGAACTTGTAATAAAATGGCAACTTTCTCTTCAAAAAATTATTTCTTGCATAGTTTATGTCCAAGTGTCTTGCAATCTACTACTAATCTAGATACAAGTACCAGTTACTTTAGATTGTAATTAAGCTTAATATGATTTACAGTGACTAAAATACGACTTTGATACTCAAATGTAAGAAGACTTCCTATTAATCTCAGATTTATTGCAGACTTATCAAACAAAAGTCCATCATGACTCTGCCTCTAACAAGCTTTTCTGAGGTGTAATAGAACCTTCTTTGATATGGCTCCCTAAGTCAGGGCAAGTCTCCCGATACATAAAATAGCCTGAATAATTTAGAAGTATAAATGAATGCAAGATTATACAAATATTCACCATCATTTCCCTGACAGGTAATGGACTGGATTCTCTCTTTGGCTCTTTTTTTTTTTCCAACTGATTTGCCTGAGGGTCTGTTTCTTTCAGCATATAATGTCTTTAGGGAAGGGGCTGCCTATTCCTGTTTCTATGCTATATCTGTTTATGTTATCTAATGGTAGAAAAGGGCAGCCTGCCTGCATGCAGCATCCATACCCACTTTTCCATATGCATCCTATCTATCTTTCAGTTTCATCTGCCAGCCCCCCAAATAGACCCCGAATGTCCTGTTAAATAGCACAAGACATGATTAGTGAGGCACACTGTCCTGTTACATAAATATAGACATCATCTTAACACTGCTGTAAAGATATTTTGCTCAATATTTTTTTTGTACTGTGCCATAATGACATAACCTGACAACCTCTGTAACACCATCATAGGTGTGGTACTAAAAGGATGCTGAACTTGGATGTTATACAAGATATTATTTCATTACAAATGTGTTTGACAATGATTCTACAATTCATATGCAGAGAGAAATACAAAGATGCCGAGGTTTCAGTAGAAGCCTCCAAGGAGCTGATCCTTAGTTTTATTGCTTTATATCTGTGAAGGCTCTGATAAAGCACATATTTTTTAAGTACAACCTAACATAAGCCAGCTTCTAAATTCAGCTTCTGGCGACAGCTCCTTTTATATTTCCTCTTGCATGAGCACACACAGTACCAAAATCCAATCTACTGTGTCAAATATATGCATTTTGCAAATATATGACTACCTGATAAATGGAGTCGAATCTGAGTTTTTTAGGTTACTGTTAACAACGGAGAAATGTGCATAGTTTATTTTTTATCTCACATGTTGCATGCAAATTGCCTCCTTCTACAGTGTAATGTGCATATAAAGTTCCCTGAGATGTCTCGACTAGATTCACTGTGAACTTATCCAGAATATGCAATTAAAATGTAATTCCTTTCTAGATATCATCAATATTCTGTCATTGCATAAGGGGAATGGACTAGATGACCCATGAAGTCTATTTCTACCCTCATATCTATTATGATTACCTTATATTAGTAAAACTGCTTTTTAAGGTCACTTATATGTGGTGGTTCCCCTTACACAAATGTTTGGTACATTTGGCCATTCCTGTGTATTTCTTCATGCTCTGTTTAGAATGGGTTCAGTACAGCTAGAGCATCAAATGAAGCAAAATCCTGGTATTTTGTTGTAAATAATTCATAAAGCAATGTTATGACCCTTATTCCCTATGAGACATCCACATAATGAGCCACCCAAACGAAGCAGTGAAAACATCCACTTCCCCTGCCATGGGTGTGCCCCTGACAGACTCCTCAGGGTCAGAAACCCATCAATCTCTTTTCACACATGAGCTAATCAATTCAAAGAGGGAAGTGCCAATGAGCTATTAGATCAATATGGTGAAGTATGGAGATTGATCTTATCCCAGAGTGACTACATTAACAGACTCGTCAGTGTGACCTCTGCCCTGCGGCGCACATTATACAGGATTGCAAGTCTGATATCTGAATGAAGACCTCAGGTCATTGCTTTTAATAATCTGCTTGGCTGAAAGAATTAAAAGTAAATCTGTAAAGGGATGACTAATGAAAATATGAAGCACCCTCTTCTCCTCTAGTCTTGGAACGCTTGCAGAAATTAAGCCTGCTTTTCACAGCAACCAGCAGCACTGACTGCCTCGCACAGAAACCTGCTCAGCCACCCCTGGCTACCAGCGTCTGAGATAACAGCTGTAACACGACCAACGATGTCTGGCTCTCCGGCCACAGAAACTACTAAAAGAGACTGAATACAAAACAATCAAAAGCACTAGCAGTGTCAAAACCAACTGCAGTCTTAGCTGAATTACTCCAACTGGTTTATGGGGACTATCAGATGGAGAGCTGTACCAAGAGTCCTGGTGGTCTGAATTATTTAGCTGGTCTAAGAGGGATTACAGCATCCGCCACTGTTGTGAGAGCTGCTCACAACACTGCCATGAACAGAGCGTGCTGCCCACCAAGCACAACAGTTCCAATACTTGCATCAACACACCAGTTCTGGGAGTCAGTCTGATTTCAGACTTAGCCCAAAGGCCAGTGACTTCAAGAGGAAGCGGCCCAATCAGAGGAGCCTGGCTTTGCAATATTCAGGAACAGTATGTGCATACAATCCTGTAAGTCTCCTGTCACTTGATCAACCTATGCTGGTAAGTGTCACCAACTTCACAGGAAGTCTGTGCATGAAGTGACCACAGCTAATACTTAAGAGCAACCATGTCTGACTTCTCATTTTAATTTTTTCAATAGTTTCAGAGATACTGAAAAAAAATGTACACTTTGTTGTCTCAAAGCATATTAACATTGTTAATATTTTCAAAACCTCGAATAATCTCATTGCAATGAAATATTTATGTATATAACACATTTTAATACTGTATTTTTATTATACCAAACATTTTTATTGTTCATTGTATAATTGAATCAATGAATTAGAAGGAGGTTGCTAAAAAAGGACGAATGCATTTTTAATGAAACTGAATGATATAACTTCTGTTGTATCACTAAGAATAATGGCAGATCTATCAGGCTGAAACAGATAAGAGCTTTGTGAGTTTATCCGAAAGCCCACATAATGGCTCTCAATTAGCTGAAACCTAGAAAAACAGACTTAGTCACCCCACTTAGTGTTTTAATTCATTGTTTATATATATTATATCTCTTCCACTCTGTGATCAGGTCACCTGTCTAATCATGAAAATACCAATCTGTTTAGCAGATGCATGTATTTTCAGTTTTACAGGGCTTCTTGAAAACAATGCTCTTTCAAAGCCTAAATTAAAGAACCAAGCTAGCCACACAATACCACTGGGAAACATTTCTGAACTCTCAGGCTAACAGACAGGGGGACTGGTGAGAACTTCATACATTAATAGTGAGAACATGGATGTTTCTATGCTCACACAGCTCAAATCCTTAATTAGCCCAGCGGCCTAAATTATAAATACTTTCCAAGTAGAAACTACTATACTTAAAAATAGCACAACAGAAAAATCCTTATATTAATGTAACACTGACTGAAATTTCAACACAGCACAAACTGTCATACAGAAATTTAGAACACCAGTTGCAAACTTGGCTCTGAATCCTACATGAGCTTATGCATTCTTTGCAATGTAGCATTTAACTTTCTATTATTTTGTAATGGATATAAAATTAGATAATGAACTTCTATTAGTATGAACTACATGTGTTGCAGAGAAGAGACTTTATAACGACACTCTTAAAAATGTATTTGCAGTGTTTGGATGTGGTGTTTGGGTGTTTAGTGGTTTAGGGTGCACTTTGTAGAGTAGGGTTATTGGTTGGACTCGGTGGTCCTGAGGGTCTTTTCCAACCTGAATGTTTCTGTGATTCCATGATTCTGTTCTTTTCAGTGGGAGGTATGTTATCAAACTGTCTTCTGTCTTTAAGCAGAAACTGAGAGGGAGTATATGCATAATGCATACATGAGTATGGTACACAAGATACTGTAGTATTGCTCAAGGACTAGTGTGAATTTTGAAAGACCTCATAATTCGTAGTGGTGAACCACAATTAAACAAATCACACCACCAATATGTGCATACATTTTTATCCCTACTACTAAGTTGTGGTTTTAGCATCATGCCCTTTCCAAATAAACTAAAAAGCTATTCTGTAATATAAGTTGTTTATATTTAAAAAGGTTTTGGAATTCTGATATTTTATCTGTATCGTAAAGCTAGGAACTTAACCAGTAGTACAGACCTCGTAACAGCTTTGATTCAGAAAAGCACCTTACACATTTAGTGAAGCATTCTCACTGATGGGGAGCAGATGCTTATATATTTTCACTAAAATTCAAATGATTCTTCTGAACAGGTGCAAGGGAAAGGAAACTCATAGCATATATGGAACTAAAATACCCTTTCATAAATGTTTTTAAACTTCTGTGCCTCACACTCAACAAGTGCAAGAAGTAAATGCTGCCTCCCAATGGAAATGTGAAGTTTGTTTCCCAATAAAAGAAACCACAAAATTTCTAGTCCTGTTGTTTCATCAGACATTTGGTGTTTAACTTACTTCTAGTAAGAACAGAACAAACTTCATTATGGATTTCACAATCAAATGTTCTGTTTTGCAAACTGCAAAACACGGTTTCTGGAGTAAGGAGGACATTTTCCCCTTTAACAGCTACTTGAAAACCAGTCAGGAATATGAGGAAAAGAAAATGGATTAGTGGTAAAGCTCAAATGAGATCATGAAGTTCATTATAAATACAATTTATCTTATAATTCTGCAATTGACTACACAGCTCCACAACTTATGACTGCAGTACCACTGTTATACATAATCTACCAACAGCCACATCTGTCTGGTCACAGAAACTATGGCTACACTAGGGGTATCTGTTAGTGGCTTCTATTTACATGTGTGTTGGATATTTATGTACAAACAAATGATCTGCATTATTTTATAATCATTGAAGCTTGTCACTAGCTTCTGTGTAACAAAGGAGTGTCTAAATTAATCTTTTTTTTTTTTTTTAAACCCCTCTCTTTCCAATTTCTCTGCCTGCAGACAAGCGCTTACAGGCAGACAACACTCAGGAAACTTTCAGAACAAAAAGATAATCTTCTGGGAGAGTTACAGTAGATTGAAAACACATGTCCAGAATTGAAATGCTGCCTCAGCCTCAACAGAATAAATAATAAATGTTTTCCAGGTAACTACTGCAGCTGTTTTGATAACATATATATTAATACATTCAAAACGTCTGTTGATTGACAAGTGTTTTGTGGGCTTATATGGAATGCCAATAGCTAATTATGAAAGCCTGCCTTGATTCATCAATTATTAAATAAACATTAGGTGCCTATTGCATGCTCAAACATAGGGAATGTATTGCCCCTAAATAACTTTCTAAAGGAACAAACCCAAAACATGCATATTTGAAATAGCCAGGACTATTATACTCTTACTGCATATACAGAACTCTCACTGAATTTATCAGGGAACACGGAATCAGGAGCCTGAATATTCTGACTGAGCAAAACAAGAGTAGCAGCACATGCCATGTTGTATTTGTTATGCACGTAATATTGATTTAGCTCGTTCTTGCTGGTCATGTTTCAAATTCATTTCGTGTTTAGGAGGCAGAGGAGAGGAGAAGTATCCCTGGATTGATATTTTACAAGATATTTTTATGCCTGTTGAACAGAAGATTATCTGATAAATTAGTACAAACGTGGCTTTTGAGTGCAGGAAGAATCAGCCTTTGAGAAGGAGCGTGAATGAGGTAATGAACTGTGTTTTGAAAAGGTTATATTTGCACCATTCTCTGCCTCCTGTATGTAAAGATTGGGACAGAATTGCTGGTGTTCGTTTTAATTTGTGAGGGGCAGAGCACAGTAAGGTAATGCATAATCACCCTTTGCATTCGGAAAAGATGATGCTCTTGAACAGAATGCAGCAACAGGGAAAATAGAAATAGATGTGACCAGACACCTGCTGACAAACAGTGACAAATCCCACTGACACCGCAGTGACCCCCAGTAAGTCAAGATTTAATTAAGGGGTATAATTATGTCAGTGGAACAGAACACTAATGAGTGGTGGTTTTTTATATGGGTAATTACACATAAGAATACAAAGTAAGCTAGGCCCCTAAATAAGTCATTAAAATGAACAGTATAGAATGACAATCACAGTTCCAAGTACTTTTTTTCCCTTCTCTGTAACAGCACAGGTTGAAATGACACAACTGGTCAAGCACCTGTACACACACGCTAACAAATGCTGTTGTCCCAATCCTGCGTGAGTTTAAGCATGTTGGCAACACGACCTTGGTGGCACAGTGCACACCAGTGAGGCTAGATATGCATGGGTTTGCTGGGCTGGCTGTCATGTTTGCGTGTGTTTTGTACCATGCAGGGGTGACTTCGGCTCATCTTCTAACAAATGGCATTCTGTAGCTATTCTCTTACACGTAACACATCCTCTAGATTTTATTTGTCATGTGTGTTGGTTACAAGGAAGACATACACTACGAGCAGCTCCTGTGATTAGCTGCATAATCATAGGGCACCATATACATTTGCGATCAAACAACAGAGATTTCTTGTGACAGTGCTATTTTATCCCTGATCCAGTTACCTGGAATTTATCTTGGGAATCTTTAGGCAGTTGAATGAAATATCTGAAATACCTGTGTCTGCACATTTGCTTGTATTTCAAACAGAAAAGTATCGTAAAGTAAATTTACTAGATCAACATGTTAAACTGAGGTGAAGAACATCATCATGAATAATGATCACAATGGTAGGGGAAAAACAAATTTCCTATGGTCTTGAAGACTTAAAAGAATGCCTGTGCAGTTTGGGGCCAGCCCTCTGCCAGGATTACTCTATCTGCTCCCAGCTGGTAGCCTGCAGTTCATGACAGCCTTTTATCCGTTATCAAAGCAACAAGTGGAAAAGCAGATCCTCCTGCCTGCTAACACTCTGTTCAGTTCTCTCTGTAGAATTTCTGCTTCTAAATCTTTCCTTTTAACAAGTCCTCAGATTTCCTTCCTACTGTTGCAGGAGACACTAAATATGTCTCTCAAGTCTTCAGCTCACTTGTCTAACTTAAACTCTGCAGGACACTAAAGAATGAAAGAATAATTGCATTACAACAAGACATTTTGTACAGGAACTGACTGAAATGCAGAATGAGCCTGATCCTGCTCACATTAGAGTGCTGGGAGTTCAGCAATTTAGTTCAGTGATGGCAAAATCAGATCCTAACTGCTCGAGTTGATACCAGTATAACATTTTAATTACAATTTCAGAGTAAAACATGAGTTAGGCTTAGATTTAATCTACTAACCTACCAATCTACTTACATAAAGTACACATTTTGCTCTAACATAAGCAAAGCAAATTACACTGAAATTTTTGACATATATAGTCTACTTACTTTGCATTTTTAGTAGTATAGGAAAAATTTTTAAATGGACAAATTGGTGATATCATAAGTAACGATAATCTTTCAGTCTACCCACTAAAACTGAACAGTTATTTGTTATTAAAACTAAGTTAATATAATTTATATAACAAAAATATACATAAATCATGCTGTCAGAGAGTAATAGGTCTTAGAAACACAACCCTGTAAGATATTATAGCTACATTTTTAAAATCAAGAGGACTTAAACTGTTACTGAGACTACATTAAACATAAGGTACGTTAAAAGAGTTTAATTGTTTTATCTCTTTTTTTTTTTAAATGGCTTTCTCCATGACTTACTACAGTTGTGCAATGACAGAAGATGGTGTGGGAATGCCAGTGTGGCAGTGAATCCAGGACTTGCTCCCTTCCTGAACCAAGGCTTTTGCCACCGGGTTCCTCTATGCATACCTATGTGCCTCCTTCAGCCAAGCACAACGGATGGAGCAGGGGCCAGATCCTGTCAATGCTCTGCCCTGCCTGCAGTGCAGTCCTACAGTTCTTAGCAGAGCAAGACCTCTCTATCTAACTATTGCTTTAAACCCGATAAGGGTTTTAATACATGTGAAAGCAAAGTTCGGCTCTGGGTCATCTGACACTTGCTAAGACGTGAGCAGTAGCATCTCATTTTGACAAAGAACCTGATGTAGTTATTCTGGATAGGGCCCCAACAAACATAATCTTAGCATACTGAGGCACTATTCTGTATTTTTCCCATGAGCTGCAGCACAGGCAAAGACCCGAACAGAACCAAAACATCAGAAGAGAGATTGTAAGAACTATGTAAATGATTTCCTCATTTTTTATCTTTGTACCACTTAAAAACATAGGATTAGCTGGAGTGACTCCCGCCTGGGCTGCAGAGGCACGAATGCATAATGGATCCCTGACATCTTCTTCTCCCCCATTTTCATCCCTGCGAGGCCGGCCCTGCCCCGCCGCCTATGAATGAACAGAAGTGCCTTTCATCCCCCACTTGCCTGGTGCTTCAAAAGGAACTACCAAAATAGCAGCGACAAAAATCCAGCCGCCTGCCAAAAGGCCTGCACACGTCCTGTCCTCGCAGGCATCTGAAAGGTTGGAGAGCTCAGCAAAATTTTTATGTACGGGAGCAGGCCCAAGGAAAACTCACACGCCATAACCAATTGTGGACAGAGGATCATCTATCAGCAGACAAATGCAGGAACTCCAGAATGTCTCTCCTCAAATGAAATAATATATCTTTGAAAGCCAATGCCCGTTTTAGGCCTGAGGCCCATATATCAAGCCTGAGAGGCTTGTGGATACGCTCCAGGGCCATTAACCTTCCACCTGTTTCCCCTTGTCCTTCAGGATGAGACCCTGCCCTTGATTTTACTCCCTTCCCCTGTTCATCTTCCGACAGAGTGTAAATGTAAAGCAGAGGGCCTGCGAAATAATTCAAAGGCAATGGACCAGGGACATGGTTACAAATCTCTGCCACTGGCACTGTGACTTATGCAGGCAGTTTGTCACACATGAGCCAGGTGACCTCTGTGACATAACAGAGAAAAATATCGCCCGAGATCAAAAGATGAGATTCAGAGCGCTCTAACTAACTCTGGTGTACACAGCCGTGCTATGCAGCGCCCAAGAGTTGCCTCTCATCTGAACATCACTCGCTTTGCTCACTAGCAGGCAGGCCACACACTCCTGCTAATTTCAGTCATCTCTTTTTCTCTCATCTCTTTGGAAATCTTTCCTGTAACCGGAACATCAGAATTTGCCTTCTTCTGATGCCTGTCTTTTTAAAAAATGATAATTACATTGACAAGGAGAGAAAGCAAGATGTCATTCGGCATAGAACAATTAACACTATATAAAGTAGTATCATTGAAAATGATGGACTAGCCACTTTGTAAAATGAGTCTCTGTTTTCATCTAAGTAATACAAAAATTTTGTATGAGCACTTGCTATTGCCAGCATTGCAATGAGAAGTTTTCCCAGTCTAAAATATTTGCCATGATGGTTAAAATGAGAGTAAAGTTAGTACTAAAAACGATGTAATGCACCCAGATAACACACATCTGTACTCATCTGTATCTTACAAAAAGATGTACAAAGAGAAACAGAATAAACTGAAACAAAGCCTAACCAGATTGATTTTTTTTAAAAATCTTGAACTCATTTCTCAAGCTTTGTGCTACATAGGAAGTTTTCCAACTGGTTTGCACATGCAGGACTTTTCTGCTGGGTACAGACAAAAGAATAAGGCCTAATGCAGTGTTTTTCTTTTACTCCTTATAACCTAATGATACATTTGGTATGGGCATTTAATTTTGTCTATTTCATAAATTAAAACACAACCACCACAACTGTCACAGTGTTCCTGGCATGATGATGAAATGAGAAATACTACTGTAGCTAGATCAGCTTAAATCCCATTCTAATCCTAAATCACTTTGGCACTTGCCAACATCTACTTGATGAAAAACTCAGTTTAACCCATGTGAACGTATATAAAAATACACATATACAGACACACACACATAAAAATTCATCATATTGCTTACAAGTGCCCTAAACATTATCTCATCAGCTTCTTTACTCTGTCTTAAGACATGCTGGAGAATTTTGTGGAGTTCAGGCTCTCATCCAAAATCTTTCGAAGGGCTACTGTTCCGCCATGGCCATGTAACTAAATTCACTAAATCTAAAACCATAGCAAGTTGAACTATGGACAGGACTTGAGGCTAAATTGTGCAGTAGTTATAAGGAAGTGCACAGCTGAAAATGATTTCATGTTTCCCATTGATTGAAGCCTGACGTAGAACAGTAAATGACTGTTGCAGAGGGCTGCAATGGTAACCACAATAAACACAAAATTAATACTACGGAACAATTACCGTGCAGTGTTACCACAAGCATTTGTAAAAATAGGACAGCTGTTTGATTTTACAGTGCTAAAATCTTTTGCTCTTGTTCAGGCTTACATGTTTTGTCTTAGTATCTCAAAAGAAAGCCTGACAAAGATACCAGCAGTGAGCAACTACATGCAAGTTTTGTCCCTGGTTTCAGATCCCAGTTGTCTTCATTTTTCAAAATACCAAAGAGTGTTACTTTTGCATGTAAAATATAGGTGCTAAATCCAAGAGTTTTGGCAGTTAGATCTGTAGCTCTCTTTGACATTCCTACTAATTTGTATTTATGCCTGATTTCACTTAGGTTTTCTGCACTTCCCTTATGAAAAAAAAATGTATTTGATATACCCCTGGAAAAAAAAATATTTAATGTAAAGAGCACCTAGCCCAATCCATTGCCTTTTACAGTAAGTATGAGCCAGTGCATCTGTTTTTGTAACATTCATGAAATCTGGAAATCAAGGCTAGGTATCATATGCTACTCTAATAGGGGATTTGAGGGTTTGATCAGTTTTAAATGCCCAAATGGCCTATTAGAATTTCCAAGACATAAAGAAACTACTTAAAAATGTTACTATATGTACAAAAATACTGTTGTACAAATACAGTAAATGATAAACTTTATACACCCAAATACACATGAAATTATTCTTCTCCTTTACCTGCCACCATGTGCCTTCTATGTAAATATCTACTGAGCATCAAATATTTTATGAGATTAAAGGTTACAGCATCATGTCTTGTCTTGAGGAAAAAAGCCTTGAGTTAATTGGTTGACATACCCTACAGATGCTACAAGTCTGGTTAATTGTAATTTTGAGCGCTTATGCCTCCCTGATTTGGTCATTTAAAACAAAAGAAAATGAGGAGTATTTAACATTTTAAAAATAATAATAATTGGGAGCATGAATCATTCCTTACATTCTTTTCCAGCTACAGACAATTTCTGTTGGGAAAAGTGCCACATAGTATCGACAGTGACAACAAATTGTATTGTCCAGTGAACATCTGTTTCCGACTCCCACACTGATATTACAGGTTGGATACTTTTGATTTAGTCTTCACAGGCTGCCCGACTACAGAGGAACTGGAAATTACTGGTACATTCAACTTTTATTATTGGAACACAGGAAAACTTTATCATCATGCTGGGAAGTTCTGTGTGTTTTGAAATATTGGGAAGAGGGTTATGTTAGCACAGAAACCCATACATGGTGGTTCTTAGGAAGAAGGAGAAAAGTGGCTCCTGCCTGTTGTATCTTTCAGTATATGTGGGTATGCAAGTCTGAGGTGAAAATCTTGAAATGGAACAGTACTGTTTTCAAGATGCAAGGTTTGATGATGAGGGTTTGGGTGGGGGTGGTATTTTCAATAAAATCAGTGGCACTGCAAAGAAGGAGCAGATTCTCCTGATCTTGCACAATATGTATTACCATGTCCCTGTACAAAGTATCTCTGAAATTCAAACCAGTTTCTATAGGGCAGAACAGGCTCAGGTTTAATATAGGTTGCAGGATCTTGCCCCAGACATGTCAGTCTCAAAGAAAGAACTGATCTTTTCTAACTCGTATCTATTGCACCAAGTTAAAACAATACTAACTCATAGAGAAAGGCCTTGTTAACTAGCTTAAGTTATTAGTTAGAAAACCTGAAGACAATACTAACCAACCTTTTAAAAACCATGGGGAGTTTGTGAGAATGATCTGTGTCATTTTTTCCCCCTAGTCATGCCACCATTTGTTGTTCAGCCTGGAGAAAAAGGCAAATTTCCACTTTGGCAGGGACAGGGGAGAAATGAAGATCCATTCTCGATAGGCACTATATGCCACTTTGATAAACCTACAACTCCTGATCTGTAAATACACCAGCCAGTGCTGGCATAAACTCCTGAAAACGATCCTCTTTTTACAGAGAAAGAGGGAGAGAAACTCTACTGAAATTCCTATTAACACTAATTAGAGTTGCCAGCATGCAGAGAAATCAAAGGCAAAACATGTAGAGCCCCCCACTGAAGTCAAAAGGCAAAAGATATGCCTTAAAGGAGAAGCATGCAAATTAAAAATATAAGCTGTTTGGCCTTACCAAATGGCCATTGACGTTGAGGTGTAACCCTTCCTACTGGGAATACTCACCCTGAAAGTTGATTCTTAGTCAGGAGAAGGAGATGTCTTTGACCACACTTGCAGAATGAGAGCCTACCTTGCGAAAACCGGTAATTGCCATGTGTTTATTTCTACTTGCAACTGTCAGTATTATTGTTGCTATTGTTAATATTGTTGTTTACTCACTGCATTACAAACCAGGTCCCGTGTTTTCCAAGTCCTGCATCAGAAAGGTAGTTTTAAGCGATTCTGGATTTCTCAAAGACTAGAAAGTCTGAGTAGAGTTTTTGCAACACAGCAAATATTCAAAATACTGTTGGGAGATTCTGGGCCTCAGCTTCAAATGCAGAAAATCAGTTGATCTTGCTTGTCAGGAGTGTAATATGCACTTACATATGGACTAACCTAAACGAATAGTATTTGTTTGTGAGTAGTGTGCTTTCTATTGCCCTCTCTTCTCTCCGTATGTTAAGAGATGGCACATCGGTGATTGTGACGTGGTTTCCAAAGAAGCTATATTCTATGCTGTGATGACCTGTGTATGAGCTACACATTAGTCTTGGCTTCCACTTGCACACTAGATGGTTTGCACCACCTAACTTAGTCTCATGCCTCCGAGCAGCCTGTCTTCTACATCCCTATCATCTCCCACAATTCTTTCTAATGTCAGTGTTAAAATTCTCTAAAAACTACTGTACAGAGAAATAGGAATGGAATCAGAGGCTTTTGGCAATTGTCACCTGTTATTCTTCCTACGTGTTTTCGCGCTTACCTGAAGGACAGTTAACAGTTTGGTTTAACTATCTTTGTGGTTTTATTGTGACTTTTCTGGAGTAGCTAGATGGAAACAAGACCCGTCCAGCCCACTACTCTGAACCTTCTTCTCAAAGATTTACATATTTTCCCAAATGGGTGCACAAGTTTAAGAGGGTTGGCACTGAAAGACACTGACTGTTTTTTAAGATCTCTGTAGGATAGGTCAGTGAAGCCCACAGACAGAAATATCTGTAGTTACTGCCTGCTATGTAGTGGCTGTGGTACTGACATTATTCCCAAGAAAGCAAAAGGAAAAGGAGGAAAGAGGAGAAGAGGAAATAGCAAAAGGGGGATTTAGAAAAAGCATGTAGCAAATGAAACGTGGAAACTTGACACAGACAGCTTTCCAGAAGCAAACAGCAAACTGACAGATGCTGTGAGTGAAACCAGAAATACAGTAGTCAAGATCTTAACTAGCACTGCTAATTCAGACAGAATTCTCATTGGTTTCAGTAAATCTTTTTTCTGATCAGCAGTACAAGATCAAGCCCATGAAACCAATCTGACTTATAATGAAACCTACTGTATGGAAGCCTGATTCATTCAGCTCTCTATTTACGGATCGCACATAGTTGTAGGCACACATTTATCTCCTTTTACAAAGAATTCTGGTCATAGCATGGAGATAAGGACTCAGTACTCTCTTACTCTTTTCGTATCTTGAAGAGGCATGAAGTAAATTAGGGGATGACTAGATGGCTCTGTCTCTACTACCCCTGAAGTGCCGGATTAGCCCTCAGACTACATAAGAAGCTGGTACACAAGGGCTGTAGCAAGCTGCTTCTCAAATCATGAGGGATTATGACTCAGCACCACTCGTCACTGTATATGCTCATTATTCAGGACAAATTGCAAGACTGCAGTAAGTATTCCCCAATAAACACCAAACGGTATCCAGATGAAGCAAACAGACAGTGCTGACTGTAACAGCAGATTAAAGACACAATTCTTCGTCACATCCAGTGTCATTTAGTTGGGGTGATGTTTCCTGTATTCAGCAAACATGCCAGTAAAAGAATTTCCTTGGCATACAGACAACCTGGAAATGTCCTTTTAAAAATCAGTTAATACCAACAGGACTCATGAGCTAGCTGAAACCATTTCCTATGCTATGGAAAGAACATCTGAATAAGGTTAACCAAGACATTTCACCCTCCCAACCTCCTCCCTCCCCATCTATTTCTGGATGTCTTCTTTTGTTCACCCTATGCTAATTATAGTGGCCTTGCTTAGGTGATATTTATAGCCTTAAAAGACTTGCCTAACTTTTAGAACACTTTATTCATGTATATTTCCTGTGTTTATTGTTGCTGTAACTAATTTTTTAAATTAAATTTACCTGATCCAAGATTTTATTTAGCAACAAATATCAAAGTAACTCTTCTTTCAACAAATGCAAGAGCTGTATTTAGATGTAAAAAGTGTTTTTCTATTTCTGAATTTCTGAAACAGGTTTGTGGTTCTTTCCCTCTCCAAGAGTATGACAGGCGATTCCTGAATTAGACAAAAGGAAATTTCCTTTTTCACCACAATGTGATTATTTAGTATTTACTTTACTATTTTATCATATCTCTTTTTTTTTTTTTTTCCTTGATCTGTAATGACTGCTCTAACAACTGGGGTGTTTCCAAGACACAGTGTTAAATATTTCTTCTCCAAGACTGCCCTGACATTTACCTAACCACCTATAACTGAACTTCTACCAGTTACAAAAGTGGAAAAAAGACCCTAAGGATGTCCACCTAAAATTACAGCTTCGTCTTCCCCGTGGCACTATATTTTATCTACTTAGATTTCTCTAATTCCCCACAAATCTACCCTTTTATTTCTTATGTAGTTGTTCTTCAAATGCATCTGTGGTGATGCCAATAGCAACAACTTTCAGTCACTATTTCAAAACAGCAAATAGAGAATCACAGAAACATTCTGGTTGGAAAAAACCCTCAGGATCACCAAGTCCAACTGATATCCCTTCTCTACAAGGTTCACCCTAAACTGTGTCCCCAAGTACCACATCCAAATGACCTTTAAACACATCCAGGATTGGTGACTCAACCACCTCCCTGGGCAGCCCATTCCAAAGCCTGAGAACACATTAAAGAAAAATTCAGTGCAGGTCTTTCAACTCCACTGAAAGCAGACAGATTTGGGGCCATGTTAAAGGAAAGCACAGGACTAGCTGGTGGCTTGCCTTTCAGCAGAGATCCTTTCTGTTTCCCTGCTAGCTGCCACCCATTCAGACACACAGAGGCAGAAGTGAGTGGCACAGGACAAAGCTAGGCAGCAGTGGCCCATTCAGTGTGCTGTTGTCCCCATGCCTGTGTACACATCTCCATTTTGCACACAAACACTGCTGCCTAGCAGGACCAGCCAAGCGCAGAGCCATCCATTTCAGCCCACTCCCAACGCTGACATGGGAAAAGGGGTGGCCTCTTCCTGTGTGGGCTGCTAGAGGTCCTCAGCCCTGTTCCTACCCAGGATGTACACATCTGGAGGTCGGCTACACCTCAACCTGCCCTCCAGCAGGGTTTGAGTGCCATGTGGGTGCAGAAACAGGGGCAGCAGAGCAGCTGCCCAGAAGACAGTGTCTAGCCTTGTGTGTCAGCTCAGACTGTCCATCTACATCTCTTTTACACAGCAGGGTCAGTCTCAGGTCAGGAAGAAGGAACATGTGGGAGCCAGAGCCACAGACCTTAAGTCAGCTGCTGTTTTAGGGTTTGTGCCCAGAGCACGCAGGGCCCAGCTCTTTATCCTGAGGCAGAGCCCTGAGGGCAGCTGTAGGCACTAATGTGCTAGCAGCCCAACCTGCTGCTCACCCACAACACCACTGAATTCCCAGCCTCAGCCTCAGCCTCCCCTCGGCTGCTCCACAGGTAAGGCCTTTTTGTTGTCTGTGTCCTTGCCTTGTCCCTCTTTCAAACCATACCGGGTCCCTGTGGCTCAGGAGGTCCTGTGAGAAGGTGGTGAGGTGGACCAGTCCTGCTGGCACCCCTGAGGGCCTACCCTGGTCTGGGGAGCCAGGCTAAGGCGACAGGGGCTGCAGTGCCTGTCAGTTTGTGTGGCATGTACAGAGGAAACACTTCAGATCTATTTCATAATGTGGTAAGACAGTATGTTGTGATTCAGCAAACACTAACTCTGAATAAGCTGTGCTTTTTACTCAGAACTGGAATGAAGCTTGATAATTAACAGGTTTCTTATTAGAAAAAAATAATCAGGAAACGGTTGAAGGCTGTTACATTTCAGCTGGCTTTTAACTGCTCTTTCCAGTCAGATATGAGAAAAGCAGGAGGGATTACATAGCTACTTGACATGTCACTGTATTAAAAGATCTGTAAGCAGTGCATCACATTTTGGACATTGCCACTGCCTTCACATTGGCTGTAACAGAATTCAGACCAAGTGTTTATCACTCATTTGGATGTTTCCTTAATTGCAATCAAGTTTTAACTGATTTTTCAAACATTATTTGCTTGTGTCCCAAAACTCTTTGTCAATATATCAGTTGTTCTGTTTCAGAAGTCTGAAAATCTACTTGTTAACTAATGCATGCTGGCCAAAGTTTGGAAGCAGAAAGATACAAGACAGATATTTAAGCGCAGTCTACCTCTTTTACTCTGTTTGAAACTCTTCTATGACAATTTTCAAATTAGAAAAGACCAAAGTCCTCTACTATGTCCCTGTGTTTATACAGCTATATAGTGCACCTGACCTGTTTCTGAGTAGTCTTACAATTACGAGCACAATTTGAAAGCTCTCTGGTCCTGCCTGTTCTCCAATGATGAATCTGATAACTGAATCTTGTGCAAAGTATCTTACTGGTGCTACTCTACAGGTAGTATGGAGTTATTCACTCTTCAAGGTCTTTGTTTTGCTCAGATGATGTGTTTCTAGGTGGCTGCCATGTGGTTATACTGGTTGCTTCATTAAGCTATGAGTATTCAGATCTCTTTTATCTTTATAAATCACACTTTCCTCTGCCTTTCTTATCACTTGTCATCATTTTTGAGCCCTAGAACTGAGTGCATTGTCCGCTCCAGAACATTACAAAGATGTTAATCTCTATGAAATTACAGACTGACATGTTTATATTATAGAGAGTCAGCAGGGCTGATAAAATGTCTGCAGGTAACTTCAGTTACCTGTGAGTGAGTGAGGATTCATCCTCACTATAGGTGATCCCTAAAGACTACAGGTTAACAGAAAAACATCCTTAAATCTGAAGAACCTTGATAGATTTATAGAGGCAAACTTTCCGTGTAACCGGGAACCACTGTATGCAACAGAAATATCATATAGGTGTCATACACAAATGGCACAGGTATCATACAAATACTCTAGATCTTTATGAAACAACTTCTCTTCCTGTAGTAACATTTACTGCCTAGCTGTAAGAAACGTCATAATTCGCAGGTGGGGAAATGGTGTATTTTTGTGGCAGAAACTTGAAAAAAATGGAGTTCTATGCCAGTGAAGATCTGTCATTCTACCAATAAAACTGTGACACTCTTAAGCAAAAGCAGGAAATATAGGTATGATTTTCCAAGAGAATGGAACTGTTTAATTTTTAAGGCACAAAGATCTTTCCATCATTTGATTTAAAAAAAAACAAAACACCAAACTAATCAAATCCTCACAGCAGAAAATGACAGGTGAAAACAATGGCCTGGAAATAAATTAGATTATGCTAACATGGCTGAGCATTCACTGTTCAGTTTCTTAGATAGTACAGCAGTCATTCTAAAATTCACTTTAATATATCTTTGGACTAGCCACAGCACTCAAGAGGTCTAAAGAGTACTATTTTTTTTTTTCATCTTGCTCTGCAGCAATGTGATACACTTTTTGTAATCTACTCAGGTAATCTTTCTACTGTCACTGCTGATGATTTTCAAACTTAAACTGGAAACTTACACTTTGAAGAAAAAAAAAGGAAACTGTAATGTTAAACTTCTGGTTTGTGTAACATATCCCTCCAACTCACAAATGAAGATGCAAGTACAGCTCTTGCTTCCCATCAAGGCTGCAGTGCCTGCTTCAGGCCATGTGCAGGAGTGGCTATAGCTATTCAACTTCCCATGTCCATACTACAGCCTAGTATCTCTCTGCGTGTCACTAGCATTAGGATGGGCTGTACAGCTTAGAACTATTACTTCCTCAAGTTTTCTTTAAGTAACAAAATATTATTGCATCGTGGCTATTAATGGCAACCTGGGTGAGTTTTGCTACAGTGAACTGGTGACTGCAGATCCATTCATGTCTACATGTGTCAGAGTTCCAGAACACCTACATGGAGCATGGTTCTTAGTCTCAAATGATGCAGAGTACTGGGTGTTTAAATGAAAAAATGGCCAAATTCAGAGTGACTGAACTCAGTCTCCTACTATCAGAGATCATAATACTATATGGCAGAATGAAAGTGAAGTATCCAGCTTCAACATGTAAAGCACGTAAGAGGGTGTCACTTTCCTCTTACCCCTAGAGAAAATGCTAGAGGCTTAGCACCTAACAAAATGTTTATAAAGGCTGCAAAATGTCATACTAACATGCTGAAATAGAGCATTTAGTCACATCCTTTGCTCAGAGACAGAAACTCACAAAATTAACTTCTAGCAGAGCGTTCCCCAATAAGATTCATCTGTGTGGCAAATATAATCCCCTGCTTCACTCAACTCTGGTTTATCTGCTGAGACTTCTTTCTATAGCTATGATTTCACTATTTGCCAAATTACATTAATAATTCTAAAGCAAATAATTACTTGCTTAAGAGAAATACTTTTCCCTTTCCCAAATGCTTTCTTTTTCATTATTTGAGAAATATTTTTTTCAGAGCCAGACACACTGAAGACAGCCTAAAACGCAACAGCTATACATGAAAATGTAACTAATCTGATTACTGATACCAAGGGAAATCCTGGACCAGAGTTTCTGGCAGCTTCTGTGACTGAAAGAACATTGCAGAAGTTTTATTTCATCAGCTATGTTAGTTACATTTCCTGTCCTGATAAACACATACTACAAAGTCCAAAAGCACTTCAGTTATCAAACTGCCCTTGATTACTTAAGTCTAAAAAACATATCAACCTTTTATCACCCTGAAGAAGAACTTTTAAGGTATTCCACTGCTGTTATTTCCCAGAAAAAAAACCCAAATAAAACAAAAAAAGCAAATATCTACTGTTTTCCTTTTGCTAAATGAGTTTAACAATTAGATTTCTGTACTGTAACTATTTATTTTATATGCATTTCTTAATACTTAGTTGCATAGAGATTGAACTTTGACATTAAAGCTGATGTGTTGAGTATTATATTACTGTATCTAACTAAATACATTTCAAAGGAAAAAAAAAATAAGACAGTCCAGGAGTTCTGTTAATCTGATTTGCAGCAAGTTTGCACTGCTTTAAGAAATAATTTGAAACTCTGCTGTTGTGCTTTTGTGGAACATGTAATACAAACCCAGACCTCCGCTGGCTTATTAGCTGCCAAAACATCTGTTTGGCCACATACTGCTGAATTTCTATAGACAGGGTCCTTCTGAGACATGTGCTTAAATCACTGCATCTCTGAAGGCCATGTTTGCAGCTAGTGTAAGCATGGACAACTTTACAATTAGAGCAAGAAATGTGTCCCAGAAGTGATAGTCTGACATCGATGGATGGCCAAAATTTGCAAACTCAGTGAGTAGTTCTAGGATGAGCTTCTTTACCATGAAGTAAATCGACTCTTCCTGCAATGATTCACTAAATGGGTTTCTGCTCACATAGTACTTTGACCTCTCACACCCTCACTAAAATAGCCAAATAAGTCCGGGGAGTATTTTTCTCTAAGTCACTAGTCTTTAGCGCCCTTTTGCTAACTATCAATATTTAGTTGATTGTTGGGTCTTCAGACAGAATAAAGTATCCTCAGGATTATTCTACAGCTGAGGCTCTGCTTTCTTCCTGTCTGAAACAGAGGCTGCTGTCTTCTATACGTTCAGGAACACCTAGCTTTGGAAGCAGTTGAGTTTTCCCTGAGGTAGGCTGATGAGGAAAGACCAGTCCAGTGGAACTGTCTGCATCCTTTGTTAGGGCCAGGTAACCTTTGGACTCTAGAAACTCTTGCAATATTTTCTTTTTAGCTTGGTACAAAGACCTTTCACCTGACTAAGACAACTGGCTACAAATCTAGCATCCCCAGGACATTCCTAAGTTTTCCTAGCTAAGGATAAGATGGATATATCTTAGGTTTATATTTACTGAGCTTTCAACAACTCCGGAATAGCAAACAAAGGCCTTCTTTACTACTACTCTTCGTAACATCATGAGTTTACTGGGAGATTATCTCAGTATTCTTATTTCATCTGCATAGACAGAACTATACAGAAACATTTCTCATTATGAATAAGCAAGTAATAAGCAATGTCAAATCCCAGAATTGATAATGTAATTGCTAATGACAAAGTATTCTGATTTTGCAAGGCAGATAGGTATGTTTGAGATTTTAGCAGGTGTTTAACTCAAAGTTCCTGCACTGCAGCTAGCTGCTTTGAATCTTTCTCTGATGTTATTACTGAACCTAACTTAGTTTGCTTCAATAGTATTTCCTTTAATTTCTGATACTCAACATGAAGATGGGAGAATTTGCTCCTTAGCAAGTACGGGCATCAGCCTTGAATTACATACCCAAATTCATATACAGATCACGTCCTGTAAACTGTAGTGCATGCTGAGAGCAGCTCTACCTAGTCAATACTTCCACCTTTTACATGCTCACATGAGTAACACACTTCAGAAGTGGAGGAGTGACAATTTGTAAAGCAACAAGTGAGACAATTGTGGTTAAGTGTTATGCTGATAAATACTTAGTGAAATAAAGTTTTAAAACATGTTTGTTAACACTTGAAATGTCTCTTAAAAAAAAAAAATTCGTATTTCCAGACAAAAGGAATTTAAAAAAAAAAACAAACAAAAAAAACAACTTTAAAAGCGTTTGTCAGTAGTGGGTTTTTTGTTGTCTGTAGGGTAAATGTGGCCTAGAGTACCAATGAACTGGAACAGCATTTTTTTAATCATGTCTTCCTCCCTTTCAGTCCCTTCTGAACTCTGTTAGCTATGTATCTCTAGGTTTAACACAAAGGAAAATGTTTGTCCTCTTAGATGAACTGAAAAGACAAATGTGTAAAACTTCATTTAGAACAAAGTGAAAGGATACAGTAAAGAACTGGAAACATCCTGTTAAGTAACTCACAACTGGTTGTGCGTGGCATCACTTATGCCAAAATCATGGTGAATTTCATGCAAAACATATTTATGCTTTTATACCGTTTAGTTACTTCATTAATTTAAAAGTCTCTGTCATATCCTTAGGTGTTAATTTTTTCCCCCTTCCCCACAGGTATTCAAGTTCTGGAGAGAAACCTTAAAGAGCTGCTTCTGCCACCTTGATCAGAAGGATGTGAAGCCATGGAGGGATAGAGGAGCTGTGACAAGAAAAGGTTTGGAAACCTTGTTTTAATTCTGATCCTCTCCTCTCAGTTGCAAAGAGATGGTGTTACTTGGTGTTGTTGACAGTCTGATCTAAATATTTTGAGTGGCTCTGTTTTTTGAAGTTGAGAGGCTTAAAATTTTTGGCATTGTGTGTAGTAATCTGGTCCCTAAATATTGGCTGTGGAAGGCTTCTCAGGTGTGTTGTTATGATTCTGGAATGCTGTACAGGTTAGCTGATCTTGTCTAACTGAAAGAACAAATGATCTGGATCATGCCAGAAGGAAGGAAGTAGTCTGAACTCCTCAGATTCTAAGATGTAAAGAGCACAAATACCAGAGAAGAAACTGATGCCTTCAACAGATACATGGAAGGCACTTTACTAGCTGAAAGCTGTGTGTAGTGAATTTCTGGCATATCCGTATTTCTAGAAGTCTATATATACATGGTACTGTATATTTCAGTCCAGACCTGGGCAAAGTTGGTCTGCCTTTTTGTGAAACAAGGCTCTGCATCTTTCACGTCCATACTAGTAAAGATATATTGACTGAAGGGTATCATCCAGACTGGGGCTGGATGTGAAGACTGTCTCTAAAATCATCTGCAGTGTAACATGCTGAATACCATCTTATAAACCTGCTTGTTGATTAAGCCATGGAAAGCAAATGTTGCTTGAGTATCTTTTCATATTTGCACTCGAGTCATAGCTGGAATTTTAAGGTAGGTCATAGTGTAAAAATTCTCATACTGAAGAGTATGTAATTCTCCAAGTCTCTGTGATTTCTTTTTTTTTTTTTTTTTACCCATAGTTTCTCCAGACTGAAGTAATCATCAGTGCATGGGTAGAAAGCTCTGGTCCCTGATATTCAGAACATTATCTGTTGGAAATGTAATCTATTTGCAATTTGACTTTTTATATTATTTACAACAGGTAGAATGGCTTATGGCTTACTATAAACAATTTAGATAGCAAAGAAAGACGTGACAATCTTTTCCTCTCTTTATCCATCCTCCTCTTCTCCTTTGAGTAAACTTTGTCCCTTCTTTCCTTTTATATAGACTGAGTTTTTAACAGTTCTTCAACCATGCTCATGAAGCACTGGAGAAACTGGAGTTACATATGCAACATGCAGCTTGCTTTTCTTGTCATCAGGCTTTTTTTCATGTGTCCACATCATCATAGTTAGAACAAACACTGTTAGGGCAAGCATCCTAACTGCAGTTTTTAAACAGCCTCTCATGCTCTCGATTCATGTAGATTCAATTCTAAGCGAACTTCTACAGTAATTGTATTTGGATTTTTTTTATTTATTATTTTCCCTTAACTTGCTAATTAGCAAGAAATTATTTATGGATTTCAGCATCTCATAGTTGTGGCAAAAACATCTGCGTAGCAGGCAGAGACTCAGTAACTAGCAATGTAACAGGGAAATTCAGACATGATTTGAGTTCATCATCTTGAGATTTTTTTGAGATGGGAGATGTTTTATTCATGCCAGTGCTAATATCTGCATCAAGAGAGTGGTTTAAAAAATGACAGTTTATCTCTATTGTGTGATTCCAAATTTCAGGGTTAACATTTCAGACCTGACCACCACAGACCACAAAACTGCCTTAACAAAAAGTCGGAGAAATATACATGGGGGAATTTCTGGCCACTAGAGAGCTGTGCATGAAGATTTATTGGGTGGTCTGACAAAAGCAAAAGCCTAAAGGTCACTGTAACCAGCCTAGATTAAAGGAATTCCCCATGTATCAGTGATAATGAGAACCAAAAGGAGTCCTTAAGGTATCATCTTCTTCCTCCTTGCTTTCTGTTCTGTGTATATCCTGCTTAAGATTCAGCCTTCATGGTTTCTCTGTAGAAAAGTGAATATTCCAAATATGGACTTACATAAGGAGCATCCAGAGGTGGACAGAAGTGGCACTCCCCTGAATGTTAAACGAGGTAATAAAGTAATTACATAAATGAATGGACAACGGTGTAACAGATGTGCTTATGACTGAATACAAGCCAAACTGTGAGCAATGACAGGGAAGGAGTAAAATTTATGTGAGGCCCTGTGGAGGTTAGTAACAGTTGTGATAAATATTAAAGTGCAGAAGAGCTGAACTGTAAGTTTAATCCCTTTACCATAGGTAATTACCTATTAGATGGAAGGCAACTACAAGTTTCACCTCATACTAGTCTGTCTACTTCAGGCCAAATAAATTAAGAATGAGATGCTTAGGAAAAAAGCCCACAACACAACAAAACAACAAAACTCAACAAATCATACTTTCTTGGGTGTTTCTCCCAATTGAATTATAACATAAGATTGTTACCTACCTTAAGTTCTCTAAAAAAGATGCTACTCCTAGCCCACTCAACAATGGAGAAGAGTGTTTGGTCAGCCATTTTGCACATAAGTCCAAACGTGTTGAGCTTCTCATGTTTGCTTCTGTTAGCTTGCTCTTGCTGCAGATATGCCATGATCTTAGCTTGGACTTGTGGCTCATCAGGCTCACATTTCAGGAGTTCCAGTATCAGGTGTGGAATACTTGCTGGTGAGCTTGTTTGGTAACTATCCATATATGAGTAGCCCATTATTGATTCTGGTGAACTAGTGTAAGGGTCAGGGTACTCAGACTTGATAGCGCGGTTTGGAAAATGGCTGTAGGTCTGGTAACCTTGCAAACTGCCGTGGGGTGGCATTGTCATACTAATTGGAGAGGTTACAAAGGGACTTCTGTCATAGTCTGTAGGAGGCAAGGCAGTATGGTTCAGAGGTAGGCCCTTGGAGGCAGAATGGATGTTCTGGATTGCAGAGGATATTGTCAGGTCAGTTGGCATTGCTTGGATCACCTGAGTCATTGCTTCCAGTTTAAGTCCATTTGCTCGGATGAGAGCTTTCTTCTGCTGCTTCAGTGCCCTGTCTCTCTTGTACATTGGTCCAAACTTGTTTCGACCGCCACGCATTCGGTCAGCTCGCACAGCTGTCAGAAGAAAGGAGAAAGGAAATCATAATTAAAACTTGGAATCAACATTCTTTAACAAAACATGTATTAGGACAGCAGAAAAGTAAAAGCACAACTCCCTTTTTTCCACATTAAAAGCAGTACTTTTATTTCTAAAGAAAAGATTATTTAACTTAGCAAATATCACACGCGTACATTACCAATGTCGAAGGACTTGGCTTTATGTTGACTAGGACACGGGGACAAACACAGTGGTTGGCTACAGGATCTTCACCTGCTATGGGATCATGTGGAGATCTCAATGTATGTTTGGTATTATCATATCACTAAAAAACAGGGACTGATGTCTAGAATTTGCCTTAGACATATCCAGTGGACCACACTGTCTCATTATAATCATTCCATTACTGCCTTTCACCACAGCAAAACATCTGAAACTTACATTACAAAATGTTCAGTAGTTACAAAGGGGAGTATGTTTTTCTTGGCAAAAAAGGAAGCATTTCCTTTTGATGACTCTGTTCAGGTTGCAAAAAACTGAGAGATTTCTATTTAGCTGAACAGCTTGACAGAAATGTTTAGCTGCAGCTGGAATGTGCAGAGAAAAAGCTGTCGGCTTGCTGCCTTCTACACAGAAGGTAGAAGTGAAACAGAAACTATTGACACTGTTCTGGCTTGCAGTATCTCTAGAATCAGAAATAATTAAAACAAATCCACCTCAACAGCTGCCTTGGGAGTCATTCTGGTGGTCTCTGTCACAGCAGTGTCTGTCACCACGGTGTCTATGTAATGGACTAGTGAGGAGCTTTCACCAAGCCCACCTTGCCCAGCGGCAATTAGATTGAAAAAGGAACCTTTGACAGCCTGGTGACATGTTGAGACTGCTGAGATTGCTGGAGGTTAAGTTCTTGAGCTTTTTATCTTCGGGATTAGTAGAACATTAAAAATTTATTATGAATGCTAGATATGCATAATGCTGTACATTATCATAAGGACATCAACGTTTAATGACTTTTTTTTTTTTTGTCCATAGTAACTTATGAAGTAGACTTTAAGGCTATATATATATTACTACCAGGGGGATACCCATACAAATGTCACAAGTATTTAATATTATGGAAGCACCTGTTCTTTCAATTTTCTAAAGAAAGGAAAAGAAGTCGTATGCATGTGTGGATCAGGAAGCTGAAGTACATTTATCCAGAGTACTTTTAAAACTACAAGCACTTTACTTAAATTTGTAGTAAAAATACTGCTGCTAATATTGCTGTTGAATGTTAATTTTAAGCAAAAGGCATGAAATTTATTAAACCACCGTGCTGGTAAATGTAACTTTAAATCTGTATACACAGAATCCTTTCAGATATTCTACAAGATGAACTGGATTAGTAAAAGCTTTTGTCTAAGTCCTACAGAAATTAGAGTGAACTGCATGTAACTGCAGAAGACAAAATTTGGTTGGGTATCAGCCAGCAATTGAGAGGACTGAAAACGTATTTTGTCCTTATTCTTAAGTGACAACGAGAAAAGGATTCCAAATGTCCTGCTATTGTACTATTTGAATTTGGAGCAGTGATTCAGGATGTTTAGTGCAGTGTGAAGGTGCTAGCAAACAGAACAGTACTGAATCCATCAAACTGCAGGAGCCTGACTCTTCTGTTTTATCTTCAGCTGTATCAACAGCTTTCCTCTACCAGAAAGGTGACTGGGTCTTATCCTTTATGGGTCCCTTAATTAATGGTTTATGGTTTCCCTCCTTGGCCTGATTTTTCCTAGATAAGTGCCTAAGGTGAATGTCACTTCAGTACAATTGCAAGAATGCTAGGGTGAATGTCACTTCAGTATAATTGCAAGAATGAAGCATTCAGGAGCTTATCTTTGGCCAACTGAAAATGTCATTTGCTGTGAAATATGAATTTTCATGTTTTATATATCCAAGTCAGAATGAACTGTGTACAATTCTCAAATTTGAGTCAGTGATAATTTGCATTCAGCTATCTCAAAGGGTATGGTATACTTGTCATTGTTCCCTGTACTTGAGAAAGCGAAATGAAGTCAGAAAGTGTACTTCAAAATGCCTTATTCTCTTTCATTTGTAGTAGTATCTCAGGTGTAACATCACAAAAATATAGGACATAACTTTAGAAATTATTTGGTTCCTTAATCTCAAAGGCAAGTCAACGTGAGAAAAACTCTTATCTTCTGTTTTCTGCTTTATTATCAGAAGAATATATATATATATAAATCCTATATAAAATATAAAGAAAGCCAGATCACTCTCCATAGGAATGACTTTTTTTTTTCTAATCTGGACACCTCCAACATTTAATGATTTATCTAAGCCTTTTTAAAAGCTGCAAAACTACCTCGATTTACGCACAGACTCTAAAATACTGAAATATCCAATTACATATATGAAATCATGGATTACGGTTTTGACTAGTTGATAGTGATTTGCTCATTTTTTTTATAAAGCACCAATTTCACTGAACACACAAAGTCACCTTTTACTAATATGTAAAAACCACACACACAAACGAAAAAAAAGTAGCACTTTTAAAATAAAATAGCATGTAGTAATATGAAATTCTCATTTTCTAAAGTAATCAATAGCATAGTTGACAATATCAGCAAGGCTCTAGCTCTTACCTTCCAATTTCATTCCAACACTTAGACATTTTTGAAATCGACAGTAAGGGCATCGTTTTCTCTGTGTTTTGTCAATCTGGCAATTCTGATTTTCTATACACGTGTACCTTTTGTTATTCTGGACTGTTCGCTTAAAGAATCCCTGTATGACAGATACAAAAGTTAGCCTGTTTTGTTCCAACAGCGTCTTTCAGCACTTTATTTCATGGAAATCACTGCAACGTTTTTTCAGACACCACTCAAGCACTTAAAGTTATATAGTTTAAATTACACAGAGAGGTACCCAGGAGAAAATCACCAGACTCCAGAGAAGGTTTTCCAGCATCAGTGCTGTTTCATAGACTTATGTCAAAGCTTGGTTAAGACAGCAGTCTCCTATACCCCTAACAGTGGTAGCAAAAACAGTGAGACTGACCAGGTGCTTCTATGTTCTTTAATCATCATAAAATTATTTAAGTCTTCCTTTTAGAGTAGTTCTTACAAGAAGTAAATAGGGACACTGTTGCAAAGACAACAGAAATACAGAGTACCTCTGACTACTGTACATCCCTGTGGTACATGCTAGAAAAACAGTAAGTGCTTGTTTTTTCTCATTGATTATTTGGTAATGAAAATATAATGTGCTAAGTTAAATTTTCTGTGCAACTGATGTTTTAAATGGCATTGTTCTGGCAAAGGAGTTTCCTTTACAAGTGCATTACTTGAATAACCATAAGGACTTAAAAAACATTTTACATGACAAATTTGCCATTTCATAAATTCTTAAGTACTTAAATCCTGTAGTACTGGAGAACTATGCAGATAACTTTAATCTTCCAAGACAGTAAGTTGCACTTATAAATATTTTTATTCTTGAAATTAGAGAATTATCACAATTAAATCATATATTAGTTACTTGACTGCATGTCAAATGAGCTTTGACAGTTACAGTTTGTATGAAAAAAAAAAAGTGCATGGTCATGATAAACACAGAAATTTACACTGTAATGCTGAAGGATGAAAAAAAATCTTAAGAAAGCTGCATCAGATTTTGCAAAGCTGATCTGTATTGAGGACACTTTTCCTACTTTATCCTCCAGGAAGAAAAATTCTTTGAATGTACATAAATCAATTAACGTCAACATTTAGGACAGTTAGGAATGGAAGCTGGTTTAGAACTGTATCACTTCTGAACAGCAAAACACTTAAAAGCAGTAATAAACTCCAAAACAGTCCAAGTCGTTTCCATCTGTGCAGATGAGATCTCTCCAAGAGATTTCTAAAGCTTTTTGTGGGCTAATTTTTTATATTAATGCAATATGAAACATACTTGAAATAAGGCAAATTATTACATGTCTGTTTAATTATCATCTTTCTACTGTACTTGTGTATGAAGTAATTAGTACAGAACCTTGCAGCTTTCACAAGTGAGAAGTCCATAATGGTACCCAGATACTTTATCTCCACAGACTGGACACAGTTCCTCAAGGTCTTCATCGTAAGAGTAATTCACCATTTTAAACTGAGACACTGGGGAAAGGAGAAATAGTACAGTCAATTAGGATTTACGTTAATAACTCAAATTTCCTGCAGTTGTTCACAATCTAGAGAGAAAGCTCACTTAAGCATGTGTCACTGCAAATTGGTGGGTGGGGGGAAGTTTTATTTTTTTAAAACACAGCTTGCATTGAGAATTGCAACTTTTCATCAACGACAAATCTGCAAGTGGAACAAAACCCATCAGCTCCTCGGTTGTGTTCTAAATATTTCCATTTTCAGAGTGCCCTTAACCTAGTTTACAGAATTGCAAACTAAATGGATTTTAAACCCGAAAATTATCAGGGACAACCTTTTAAAAAGCGGAGCGTCCATTGTGTATTTCAAGTAATTCCGTTAGTTTCCTTGAACATCTTCTTTCAACATCAGCCTGCAAATATTTACTTAACCTAAACTTGTATCTCATAGAACCAGCACTTTAGCGTAGCGCTACTTGCGAAACCAACCCAAAACAAGCTCCGCCGCGGCCCCCAAACTCGTTGTCTAGAGGTGACCGCCACCCCTCCGAGGCAGCTCCCTCTCCCGCCCTGTCCCAACTGATGGGGTGAGCGCTGCATGCCTGCAGCCTGTTTCGCAGCCAGCGGTCCCGCGGCGACGGGACACACTTTTAGCGCCAGCCGGCGTGGCTGCTCGCGAGTCGATAGCCGGCACCGCCGTCCTCGGGGGATGCGATCCCGGCCTGCCCAGCCGGTACCCACTGGTACCGGGGACTGGGCTGGACACCTGAGCTGCGGGACCGCATTAAGTTTCTGCCTCTAGGGGAGAAAGTGGGGAGGAGCCGGCCGACAGGAGGGGACAACGATGGGGCTTGGGGGTGCGGGATACGGCGTAAACCAAGGCTGAATGAAGGCACGAAGCACGATCGCTTCACTCGCGAAACACCCCCATCAGCCGCTCTGGCTATTCCCCAAAAGAAACCTCGCCGCGCTTGGCGGGGCCCGTTTCCTTCTCCTTCCCTGCCGCTAAATCTCCGGTCTGCTCGGCAAGCACAGCAGTAGCGGAGGGCTCCTAAACTAGACGAGAGAGGTCGGAAACGGCAACGGCACCTCTTAGGATTCCGCCTCTTTGCCGGTAATCCTGCGGCTACAACAGCTCGGGGGCATCACGGCCCGGGAGATGCGCGCCTCTCCGCCAGGCCAAAGGAGTTGTGCTCCGGTGCTCGGGGCAGCTGCCTGGGAGTCCGGCGGGCACTGACCCACCTAAACACACCGGGAAAAACGTTTCCCGAGCGACCTGAGCGCGGCTGGAGAACACCGCCTGCCAGAGACGTGGGGCGGACACGGGGCGGCCGCAGGCGGAGGAGGAGGAGGGCCCGGCCCTCCCCTCTGCTCCCGCGCCTCCAGGGCCCGGCGCTGGAATGAAGTTCCCCTTCCTCCCAGGAAACTCTAAGTGGGAAAGCAGGGGCTTTTCCAAGCGCCGTACCCTGGCACGAAGCCTTATCCACGGGGCAGGAATAAGGCATGTAGGCTGTCCTCAGCACCTCCGAGGCCCGCGGCCCACTCCGCCCCTGCTTCTTAGCAGGCTCCCAGGAGGAGCTGGGATAATAATTTCAAACGAGCAGCCGGGACGAGAGCTCGTGCTCCGGGAGAGGCGCGCAGGGTGGGGCTGCCGGCTCCGAAGCAGGGAGCCAACCCTCCCACGGTGGCCCTCGGACAGTCTTCGCCGCCTCCAGCAGCGCTGCGGTCCTGAGCGGGTCATCGGGAACGGCCTCATCCCGCCCCATAGACGCATTTCCAGCGCCACTCTAGTTTGGCTGTTCCGCTGCCTTCGCGGGTACCTCAAAAGGGCGCAAATTCGCCCAGGCGTCGGGGCTCTCTGCGAAGTTAGGCAGCACTGCCGCAGGCGCTGGGCCTGCAGGCGCCCCACCCGCGGGACAGAAGCCTTAGGGGGCCCGTTTCGGAACAGTGTGTGGCACGCAGGGTGCTTGGCAGGATTGCCTTGCGTTACTCGCCCTGCCATAAACTTCAGTTATTTTTTTTCATGCGGAACGGGGAAGAGACGGCTCCCTCGGATCTGCAGCGGAGCCAGTGTCCCCGAGCGGCAATCGGCGGGGCGTTTGCACGCCGGGGAAAGCTCCCGCCGGTCAGATGGTTGATGGTTCCCCAACCATAGTTGCGCCTCCTGGCCGAGGCCTTGCCGTCGCCTCGGCGCTGGTTCCCCGGTCCACGGTGCCCGCCTGAGCCACGCTGGAAGTTGGCCCACGAAGGCAGGGGCGCGGAGCGGGCGGAGGCGCGGGGAGCTCGCAGGCAGCAGCCGTAAACTTTTTTTCTGGCAGGACGAAGGGGCAGTTTGCCGAGAGGGGGCCGAGTGTGCGCGGAGGGGGAGCGCCGTGCTTTTCCCCCCTTACCTTGCATGTTTTCCGGCATCTGCCCCTGTTCCCCATTCGACCGGGCGAGTCCCAGGGCCTCCGTCTCCACTTTGGGCAGCATGACAAGGCGGCTGCGGGCCGGGGAGGGGGCTCCGTGTCCGTCCGCGGCACCAGCACCTGAACACGGCAGCACAGATTTAGCTGGAGCAAGGGGCGCTCGGCGACCGCTGCCTCTTCCTCCTCCTCCTCTTCCCTCCCTCTGCTCCACGCCAGCCCTTGCCCTGCTGCAGCAGGAGCACCGAGCGGACCCGGCCGCCGAGAAGAGCCGCCGGGTGCCCGCGGCTTGGGGGAGCCGCGGAGCGATAGTCGGGTTGCAGGCGACGGGAGCGGAGAGGAGGAGGAGGAAGACCGGAGGGTGCCGGGGAGGAAGGTGGAAGCCCGCGAGCCCGCAGCAGCTCCGCTCGGGGCTCAGCGCGGCGGCAGCCCAGCGCCCCGATCCATGCGGAGCGGCACAGTGCACAGGAGCGCTCTGCCGCCGCTGGTGCTGCTGGACAGGGTTCCCACCCCCGCCCCCTCCTCCCTTCCTCCCTCCTGCTCCTCCTCCCCCTCTACCCCCCGCCACAAGTGTGGAGGTGCCGAGTCGGGACCTCTAGCCCCGGGCCCGCGGGGAGGCGCTCCTGGTGCCCGGGGACTGCAGGGCGCAGGGGGCTCCGGCGAAGGAGGGGGCTGACACCGCCCTTGGCAGCCAATAAGGCAGAGGCGAGATGAGCAACACCTCCCGTGCACACACACACACACCATACACAGAGGCGCACAGGAATATGCATTTGGCCAGCGCGCTCACCCCCTGTCCAGCTGTTAAACCATGTTGCGAGGTCTGGGCTGCCGCCGCCCCTCCCGGCCCCAGCTGAGCCCGGCGGGTCCCACTCCCATAGTGTGCCTCCTTGCCGGCGGGCAGCCCCGTTCCAGCTCCCCTGGGGCGGGCAGCGCGATCCCTCCGCTCCGCCAGCTGCGATTGCGGGACCGGCGGCCTTCGCCTTCCTCCCGGGCTGTAAGGGTAGGCAGCAGAACACCCTGCGCTTGCAGAACCCCAGCCCTTGGGGCCACGCTGCGTTGCAGCCACGCAGCCCTAGAGCCTGAGAAAAGCGGGCGGGAGCTCGCTGTACCTTTTCAAGCGCTTTTGGTCTCCCTCCCCTAAACTTCTTGCGAAATCTATCGGTGCTAGTTGCATCGTTTGCACAAAAGCCAATGCCCTGGCAGAACCAGGGCAAGAACCTCCCGTCCCGGGATCACGGTGCAGTGAGCGGTTCTCGTTTCCAAGTTGTCCCAAAGAACTCGTTTCTCGCAAGCGGGTGCTTCCGTGGCGAGAGCCAGGCGGCTCCGCGGAACGGCAGGGGGTCAGGGAACGGTGGGGAGCGGAGCCGCCTCAGTCTGCCCACCCCTCCTGCCCTTTCGACCCTCCCACGCCGGGAGCATCCGAAAGAGTCCGCGCCGCTCCCACAGCGGCGCGTAGGGTTGACGGTGTGGGATGAATGATATTCACACCTTCGAAAGCATCCGAGCCCCCCGCCTGAGCACTCGGCTGCCCCTACTCCCCTAACACTTTAATCTCCGTTTGTGTATAATAAGACCTGAAAATACTTGACGATGGAAACTGCTTCCGATTGAAAGTGAGGCGCAGAACTGTCCCCGCTGCACGGTGTAGCATTTCCTATCGGTTGGGAGTTTGTGAAAACTGATGCTTATTGTAACTTACTAAACATTTGTGATGGTCGCAAAATGACCAGCGGTGGGACATCCCTTCCAGGTGCAGAGAGAGGACTCGGCTGTGGTCTTTCCTAGACAGTTCAGATTTTCCACATTTGCTAACTATAAGAGACCTTTGCTAAATTCAGTGCAGTTCCCGAGCCAACCCAACACCACTGGAGTAGCAAATGCCTCTTTCCTTCTTTCTCTGTGCGCAGGTTTTAACATTTAGGGAATGAACTCAGTGCTCGGACCTCTCGGGCTCTTTACATTCTCCACTTTTCACCATTCCTCCCCACGACGGGAGGGCGAGCAGGTGAAGTCTTGATCTGTATTAACACGTTATTTCCCAAGTTATAATTTCACAGTTTAGCGGTTAGCTGACGATTTAAGTTTTAGCGTAGCAACATTGCGAGCTGCGGGAGCGGCTATGACGGGGCGGCTCAAAACCATCCCCAGGGAATGCCTTCGTCTCTCGGCAGAAGTAGCTCGGGCTGAGACCTCGTCCGTGCCCTTGCGAAGTTATTCCCAGATACATTAATTACGGACATCCCCTCTCTCAGGAGTCGCCGTGTAGCATCGCGCTGCACTGAGCCCAGGGGGCTCAGCACTGGCGACGACCGCGGCGCAGGGGCGACTCCTCTCCGCTGGCCTGAGCGCATGCCGAGAAGGGCTCGGAGCTACGAGGCGGGGGTCTGCGCGGCGTGGCAGGACCACGGCCCTCTGGCCGTTACAGCCTGAAGCCGGGCCACTTCAACCTGTTGCTGGCCCGACGTGTGACTAGAGGATCGTGGGGAAGGCTCTCGAGAGCTTCTGTTTCTCGCAGCCCTTCCAGCAGAAGAAGCAGGGCAGGTCCGGTTACCTTTAAAACAGACCGTGGGAGGTTTAGTACACATCGGCAGGACACTGCCGGACCTGGGTCCTGCAGCCCGCTGGACTCCGTAGGGGACAGAGCCAGGTCACTTCCTTCCCGCTCGCCACCGCATAGGTCATGCCGCTTGGCGACGCCCCGCCGGGATGCCCTGTGCTGCTGCTCTCGTTATTGCTGCTCCGGGAAAGGCACCCGCGTTCTATGCGAAAGGCAGGGAAGGAAACCCCGCATCCAGACAGGGAAGCGAAAGGGGGGCTGAGTGCAGCCAGGGCCAGGCGGGCTACGAACCCCTTCCGTACCGGCTTACTCCCACCAACACTCGGATGCGGCCCGATCCCCAAGCTCTTCGCTCCTACTCGTGGGCTTAATGTTATTCCACTGGGGAAGATTTGGAGCGAGTTCAAACTGTACATCGCAAAGCCACTCCACGAGCTATCGTCATGGATGAAAATACTTTGGAATGATTATTACACATCCACATCTCTCCGAAGTAACAGTTTAGGGCAGTACATATTATAAATGATACCTGGTCCCTTGTGACTACATTTAATTTAACATGGAGTTCTAGCTCTCACGATTGCCTTGAGCAACCTTAATTACCCTTTCTTCTAATCTCTTCTCCATTCCTTACCAAGTTCTTCAAACTCTTTTTTTTTTTTTTCTTTCCAATGTGATTTCTCTCCTGAGTTTGCCTGCCTTGTTCTGACTTTGCCTGAAGGTCTTGATTGACGCGTGTAATTATAATTATAAAAAATGATGGCTCGGGGAGCCTCCAGCAGCCTTGATTAGTACAAGGAGCAAGACCTGGAATACTTTATACTTTCCTATTTAAATGTATGTACATTTACATTAGAAAATCCCACATCTAATTTTAAATAATCTGGAGCTTCTTCCGCCTCTTTGTTTTCAAGGTTCTTGTGTGATGATATTTCGAGGAAAGCTTCAATTTCTTACAGGTTCAAAGAGGTCACAGAACCTGAGCCTATTTCAAACCATTTTCCCCAAAGTTGGGCGTTTCTAACTTTGAGAATCTGCTGGGTGAACAACAAACAGCATGATCCCTTCTAGTTCTGTGTTGGAAAAGTGTCCTGGAGAAGGACGCTTTCCAGCAAACTAGAGAAAGAGAACTTTTTTTGAGCAATGTTCAAGGCAAATTTCACAGAAGTAAGGGAAGTAAATAAATAAATGGAGGACTGCAACTGGGAAGTCTAAATCCAAGAGCGATCAACAAGTCTTAGAGGGAAGCATTTCAGGAGCAAATTGAACATCCTGTCCCTCCTTTCTCTCCCACCGAGCACTCCCGCTTGTCGCCGATTCAGACCACTCTGAGCAGTCATTTATGGAAAACCATTGGTTTCAGCCAGGCGCGGGGAGGGAGTCCCCGGCAGGCATCCTGTTCCAGGCGCAGAGACACAGCACTGGGCATAGGCTGGCACAGCCCCGGCAAGTGGCCTGGAGAAGGCAGCTTGCGGCAGGCACAGGACCCCTCTGCAACTGGTAAAGTTTATAACCGCAGTTTGCTACTTCACCTCACACACCTCTCGCATCCAACTTTACGAGATTGTTTGCAACAGGAAAAGTGTGTCCAGCACGGGCTCTGTTCTAGTCTTTTTTTCTTTTTTTTCGCTCTCCCTCTCCCTCTTCATCTCTCTTCTCTATTTTCTTTTCCCCTCAATAAACAGATCGCCCTCACAGAACGAATAGGGCAATGCCTCGGAACCTTCTAAGTCCCATAGACAAGCGGGTCCTCTCATCACTTTGCCGAGGAAACACTAAATTCCTAGGAATTAATTTGAGCGGAGTCTGCTAGTGGCTTCAACTCAGGTTTTATGAAATAAACTGTCCACTCTAGAGAACTGAAAACAAAAAGCCTAAACCAAAGAGATACTTTTTTTTTTTTTTTGGGGGGGATATGTTTTTTTGATCCACTGTCAGCGAGACAGAGTGGGTGCTTCAGGATGAAATGCTTTCTGCAGTAACCAGTACACCACAGTACACCACAGTACACCACAGAGGATCGTTTTCCAAAGCCTATTGCCTTTTTTTTTTTTTAAAAAAACTTTATTTTATTTTATTTTCTGCTGCGAATCATTCTCTGCTGCCTTACGGAAATGTCAATCCTCTTTGGTCCGAAAAAAGAGAACCATCTCGAAACAGTCAAGTATTGACCAAGAAGCTAATTTTCAAGCTCGGCCCAGCTCCCTGGAATGCACTGCTGCTTCTGAACACCTGGCAGCAGCGGGATGCTAATCTGGAGGGCTCCGCAGTGAGGAGCGAGCAGGGCCAAGTGGGTGGTAAAGCATCGCTGTGATTGTCTGTCTTTATTGCTAAGTGAGTCATCGGTGAGGTGTCGTAACCCTGCACCTCGCCCTGCCGCTGTCGGCTGCGGCCCGCACGGTCCAGGGCGTGGATTGCTGCCGTTCCCCAGTGCCCATCGCCGCTCCCGCCCAACCGGGAGTCGGCACGCTTGTGGGCAGGGATGGCAAGTGATTTCGTGCTTCGGGGCAGCTTTGCGGCGGAGATTTTGCGAAACACACCGTAAGGTGTGGAAGTGCTGAGGCCGCGGGAAGGTGCGAAAGCTGAGACACCCCTGACGGCGAGCCCTGCCCACAGCCCGCGGGAGGGGTTCCCTGGATCAGTAGTAGTAGCAGCAGCAGCGAGCCGCAGCCTTGGCCGAACAGCAGGCGCTTAAAGATTGAGTTTTGCATCAGGAACTCTGAGAGATGCCGCCCTCCCCGCCCTTCCCCCCCCCCCCCGCTCCGCCCCACCCCCCCTGCCTCCCCCCCTCGAGCCGCCACCCCCCAACCCCNGTCCCGCACTGCTTGGACCTGTTGCCGCTAACAAGAAAAAGTGCCCGCTCTGATCGCCCTGCCCGCTGCGGGGGTGATGGGTTCTTCTCCCTGCCGGGAGGTGAGAAACACAGGGCCTGCTCTGCTCGGCTCGGTGCTGCGGGGCGCGGGCAGCAGCGTTGCCGATGGAGCCACCGCGGGGCCGAGCCGAAAGTCGCCTCCGCCGCAGAGAACCCACAGCCCTTTCCCAACACTGCGAGTTATTTTCTGATGCGGCGCTTTTGTTTCTGTCTGTGCTGCCCTGTTTTGTGGAATATCTAGTTAAAGAAAGCTAGAGCTTGGTCTGCAAATAGAACTTCAGATATATTTGTGTATGAAGCAAGGTTCCTGTCAGGGCTGAGCACCCGTCTCTGTGCCATAAGAGATAATTGATTTCTATCCTACACAGACAGGCTTAAAAATGAAATTTCTTTTGCTGAGGCAACTGACCTTGATCTGTTGGTGGAAAAAGAAGGAAGTGTTTTAGGTCTACTTCTTCCTCTTCCCTTCCAATAATTATGTTTTGAAGCTTGGAAAACTTTATTTTAAAAATAATGTAATACCTGATCTTTATAATGAAGAAAGTTTAAGCTCACATATATATATATGTATATATGTATATATATATGTGTGTGTGTGTGTATGTATAAGACCATAAAAGAAACCATGAGAAGATAAACTAGGCATAACTTACACTGAGAAATCTTGATAAGGATTCTGTACATCTGTATGCCTGTTCATTGTATTTAAGAATGCATTAATATATAAGGTTGCTTATCTATGTAGTATATATAAAGTAGTCGTGTAATATGTGAGTAAACTCTAGACATTGATAATCTGGCTTAAGAAGCTTTAATGGTTTTGCCTACAAAGCAGCCAAACACAACTCCTGCTGCAATTAATTCTTCTCTTTCACCCTACATAAAGACAAGTTTGAGAGCTGACCTTTAAATTACCCACACCGACGAGTGGCTGGAGGCATTTTGTCAGCATTGTAGGTTTCTCTCTGGAGACCACAGACATCATCATTGTTACTTTGTCTCAGATATTTGGGTATTTAAAATCAGACTAACTGGAAAAGTGGGTGTAAATCCAAATGCATCCCTTTTGGTATAGAGCTCATTTGCAGTATAACTACGGGAAAAGTATTTAATAATATGGGCATAAAATTGATAGAAGCAAAAAATAACAGCCAAAATTCATGTCTTGCAGTCACTATCCTCAGACAACACCAATTGATCACTCCTGGTGAAGCTTTACCTGCATCATTGCTACCCAAAATCTTAATCTAAAATTTTAAATACGGCGTTTGATGTATTAGTATATAATAGTATAGTAATAATAGTAATAGCAATAATAACAACAGTAGCAATAATAGCAATAATGCCACCAATAATAATAACAACAAGAATAATAATGCACTAACCAACCAACTAAACCTTACCAAACTCAAGAACGTTAATTATAATACTGTAAACTGCCTGAGGACATGCATTAAAATTAAGGTGGCAGTAAGCTGAAAATACAAAAGCTGAACATTTTTGCAGTTAGAAACTACAAGTGGATTATTTTTCCTTTTATATAATAATTTTTCAAGCTAACAAAGCAGTTATTTCTGTTAAATAATCATAGCTAATTCTTACAAAAATTGCACATTGCCCCTGAGGACACTGAGACAAGAGGCTGTTTAGAGGAAAAAATAAAGCTCATCAAGTAGCTTTGTTTTGTTCCAGAATCTGGAAGAAGAAAAAGATTGCACTTCCATAAACGTTTTTGGGAGTCTTCTTAGGGAATATAAGATGTACCATTAAGATTTTGTAAATTCCAGCTGCTTCTTTAATTATGTGACTGTAGACCTAAAAGCAAGTGTCAACAACAAGTAGTGGCCTTTCACACTGTACCTTCAGGTTGGTTATGTTTGTTCTCCAAGGAACAGACCCACTGCTGTTTAAATTGGTGGAGTCTGATTTGCATACATGGCATCTAGAGGAGGTCCTGCTTGCTGGGAGAAAGTTAAGCCACTCTTGCTGTGACATATCACTGGTTTATACTAAAACCTAACTTAGCCTCAGCTGGGTGAATGAACTGGGCCCATTTTTGCAAAGCAGGTGCTTCCTGATAAGGGCACCTCTCATTCTGTGGTGGGAAGCAGCAAATGCCCCTGGCATGAGGGGCTGGTGGCTTTTGGAGGCCGTGGCAAGTCCTTGCGAGCTCACCTGCTCTGACTTAGATTAGAGAAGAAAAAATGATACGAGGCACTGAGAAGGACTGGACAAGAATGGGAGTCTAGGAATGCGATTTACTCTTAAGAACACTTGGCCCTGCTGCTAATTGGTTTTATTCCCTGAGAAGATAGCTTTTTCTTCCCATGAATTAAGTGGAAATAAAACCAGAATCCAACTCCTTTTATTTAATCCCTCACCTCCAAGCAGAGGCTCACAGAGTGATGCTGGTTACATTTAACTCTCACAGGTATGTGGTGACCAGTTTACAACGCTGAGTTAGATGTGCATTTCAGGGATGCCACCCTGGACTCTGACTGTGCAATGCTCATGCAGGGGCAGAATCCCCCCACTGACCCAGAGCGCACAGGATTTAAACCTGTTTTTTTGGGGCCATGCTTTGCAAATCTGTTCTGATATATCCACGATACAGCACACATGTAGTTGCATTTTGGATGTATGGTGACAAGAGTGATGTCTCTCACCAACCTGTTTTTCATATCCACATGATTTAGGGAATCCAGACCTGCCAGTCTTTTGGAAACCATGAAAACCATGAAAATGGCACTTAGATGGTCTGAATATAACAGCTAAGAGTGTCTTATTTTCCTTTCTCCATTCTTTCACCCTCAGGAGCCTTATCTGAGTGACAATCTTCAGATATATGAGATATATTTTACTATCCCATGCTCAAGACTGATAAGAGAGGACCAGAAGCTCCTCCAGCACCTTTCTGTACCCCTAGGCAAACAGAAAGAGGAAAAGCCAGAGGAAGGCCCAAAAGAGGGAGACCCATCTGGGAAGCCAAACTTGCCCTCATTTTTCATGTGTTTCTAGGGCTGCAGCTGTGAGGAGCATCTCACACCTGTAGAGACACACCAGAGGTCTTTGCTAGTATCAGTCCCCCCGGCCTGATGTCCTGATGCTGGTCACAGCCATGTCCAACAGCCTGGGAGCAGCCTGTGCCCTCTGGCTGTTGTGGATGGGATACTCTGGTAATACTGCTGGAGGGACCACATGGCTCCCTCTGAGGAGAGGCACCAGGAGCTAACTCTGGAGAGGGGCTGGCACCAGACACAGCGGGACAGGAGTCAGGCAGTCATGGACCTAGTGGTGTTATCCATAGCGTGTTAATCCTGAGCCATCTATTTGCAGCCCAGCAAACCTTGCTACAGTATTGGATATAGTTCTTATGTGGCAGGTGTAGAGCAGGTGAAGAGGGTGAGAAGGGAGCTCCTGAGTGCCATGTACTTGGGATATACCCAGGTCCAAGGTGGGAGACCTTCCTGTGGGCACCTTCCCTTCCATGGGAGAAGCAGCAGCTTCACCCAGGAGATGAAGATAAGGTTTTCAGCTATGTTTGAGGCTACTTCCTGCAGCTGTTGCTGCACCCTCCATCCCCACCATCCTATGATGGCAAGGTGCCCATATCACACCCAGTGCTGGGGTGAGTGCCTCACCTGTCATGTGATGACGCACTTTGTGGGCAAGAAGAGGAGAGTGAGCCCTGGTTCCCACACATGGGCCAAAGATCTCTTCTTTCATCCTTGCCATAAACTCCTGCCTGAGGTACAGCCTTGCAAAATCCTGGGACATGGAATCTACAGTACTGCTGGGCTAGCTTGAGAAGTGCCTTCTTCTCTGTGAAGGAGAAGTTTCCCTTGCCAAGCCTTCTCCAGTCCTCTTTGGCCCTGGCCCTGACCTGGGCAGAGACTGTTTGGGCAGGGGATGCTATTGTCCCACCAAAGGAAAGGTACTTTGTTCCTGGTGTCTAGTGAGAGGTAGAATGATCTGAGATAGGAATTGTGAGGAGAAAGGTAGGGAGACGGTGGTGAGAAGCAGTTACTGGGGCTGCGTTACAGCCACTGCGGCCCTGGCAGCCTGGGGCAGCTGGCTTTGCAGCGCCACTCACACCTGCAAGCTGGAGCAACCTGCACCTCCTGGGTTTTGACGGGAAGTGGGTGGTGTTTCCATATGGTAATGAAAGCATCCCCTTCTTTGCTGCTCTAATGCCTCAACCGATTTGTACTATCCAGCCCACTACTACATGATGATGATCTATATCCATTTTTAGCTACAAAAAAGAATCTACATTTGGATGTGTAGTACAGAAAAGATCTGAAAACACTCCTGAGGTTTTCTTCAACAACAATAGTCAGGGGCAGAAGCAATTTAAATCTATTTTTTGCAGATATATTTAAACATATATACACAATTTTGCACTTACTAGCAAATGTTAATAGGTAAAGATACCATTAATTATCTGATTACATATTTAATAATCACCAAATATTTTCTTATATTTTTATGTTGTATCTTAAAGTTCTTTTTTGTCTAATTACATGTGCAAATTAATCGGTTTTGTTGCCTTGCCCAACTCTAGCAATTTTTTTTTCAGTTTGGACAGCCCCAAGTCTATTATTTATGCAGCCTTCAAAACAGAGAACTGTTACTTACCAGCTGATGTAAGTCCATGTTTTATAGATTCCTGTATGATGGCTGTGTGGGAACCAGAAGACATTATTAGGTGTAAGTATACAGTTCCCTCAGGTGCAAGGTGTACAGCATTGAGTACAAAAGAGGTGCAGCCTGTAAACTTTTCTGGCCTTGAGACCCAGGCTATAATAACCTTCAGTGAAAGTCAGTGTGATGAACAACAACAACAACAAAAATATCCAAGAATTCAGAAAGTAACAAGCATGTCTTTGAGTGGACTCTGTACTTTTTCCAGCATTTAGTGACCTGTTGTAAACCATGTATCCCATTTCATGATACTCTCTAATCAGAAGAATTGGAACTTGTGATAGGTTTGGCACTGTCACGTGATTTTGTACAGCTTGATAAGAGGAGCCTGTTATAAAGTGACAGCAAAAGAGATAAGAACTCTTGGCAGATAATGGCAGAGAAATGATTAACCTGGAGTGGAGAGGTGCTATGAAGCCTGGAGAGTGGGAGGTTGTAAAGTTGTGGGGTCATAAGATCATACTGAGTGGAAGAAAAGACATACCAATGTAAGTGTAATGACTATAAACTCAGACTTGTGACCTGTCTTCTGGATGTCATCCCCTCTTTGCACAGTGGACAGCAAGCATGGCTGTTTTGGCTTCTGTAAACACTCTTAGGATGGCAAAACAAGCAAGCGCTAATTCCTTAAAGGAGGCTTCTGAATGCGCTTGGGATTTTGCACTCGGAGTAACAGCACCAGCAAATCTCTGGTGGTGGTTTGTCAGACAAAGCCATTTTATTGCCTCAGTCCTCAGGCTGGAGCCTAGCTTTGGGTTGTAGCAATTCAGTTGAAAGTGCACGCTACTTTCTCAGTGAAGAGCTTTACAGCAGAGTTAAACATTGATGTCCCAGGACTGTGATATTCAGACAGCATTGTGCTCACCTTTAAGGCTGCAAGGCACAACGCCCATTCTCAGCATGTCAGATGAGTGTCAAGTGTTTGGCTGCAAATACTACAAATGTGGGCACCTGTGTAGACAACCTGGAGATTTTCAGCTGTGAGCGGGTCAGGTTCTGCTTTCATACCCACCAGAGGAAACTCAGGGGCAGACTGACTTCCTGGGTGATGCCATGCTGCATTTACAACCCCTAGAGTGCTGTGTGGCTTCTTGCACTGCAGTGCCACCGGCAGCCTTTTGCAGCTGTAGCCCAATAGTCTGCATACACTTTGTGAGATCAGACTCAAGCCTGAATAATCAGATGATATTTGATATTTCAAGTCTCTTGAAAAATAGACTGAAGTTATTCCACTGTGGGCTAGATCTGAAGCCTCTTGAAGTCAGCAGGAGTCTTTTCTCTTTAAATTTGTAGAGGGCTGTAAAGCAGCATATGCTCTTTTATATACTTTGTCATGATGGCTAGACTTTGATGAAGTGGTGGACAGGTTAGCCCATGCTCAAAATGAACTGCTTTTCAGGCTTGTATTGGCCAGGATGAGAGTTAGAGAGCTAGTCTGAAAACAGGGTTGATGTGGCAAACCATGCAGTGATTGGGGCTTACAGACAGGAACCCAGAATTATCTCTTGTTCTGTGCAGTACTGTCCCCTTCTAGAGCCCCTCATAGCAAGGATGGCAGAGTGTAGAGGGAAGACCCGACTTTCCAAATTCTTATTAAACAACTGCATGTGCATTTAAAATACTTTATTTACTGTGCTGGAGTATATAGATCAAACATTTGTTCATTCAATTAATGTCACAATCAAAAAATTCTCATTTGGTCTATGGTACATGCAGCAATTAAATCATATAGATTTGTACACCAAAATCTTCCAGAAATCAGGTTTCTCTTCCCCTCCATTTTTTTTTTTTTTATGCTTGTAATTATGCTCGTAAAGTGAGCAAACTGTACCAAGCTACCAATCTACAAGCCTGGTTAAACATACTACGAGTGTTTTTTCAGGGTCACTGATATATTTTATCTGTTTAGACTGAGTGAAAGCTGGAAGCCAGTTTTTACAACAGATTTCATACAAACCTAAAGATTTTGATTCTCTGTCTATTCTAATTCATCAAATGTATTTTCAATTATATTCATAAAAAATGAAAATAATCATTTATTTGGCCAGAAAAAATTCCTTTGAGGGCTGGGGTTAGAGTAAGTGAGTAATGCTGCAAATGATCCTGTGGTTAGAAAGTTTCCCCTGTGTCATCAGAGACATTGCTGAAGCACTGTTGGCCCATATACAAGAGTCTCTGTAAAGGAATCTGCTGTATGTGGAGGAGAGAGCGATATTAAATCATAGGAAATATAAAGAAACCTCATGATTTGGGCTTCAAAGGCTGTCATGCCTTTCATTTTTTTTGCATCAGTATCAAATGTCAGGGTCACTGAAAAATGTTCTTTTTTTCCTTTCTGATACTTTGTCTCCATGGATAGAGGAATGTGTGCCAGGTGCATAAGAAGACAGACTTTCTTTGCCTTTCTTTATACCTAGTCCAGCGAGGGAAAAGCAATTCACAGGGAAACTCCAGGACAATCTATATCAGCCTGTGATCCGACAGCTCAATATGTTTAGCAGTGCTGTGTTTGGGCCCTAGCTGAAAAAAGGTACATAAGGTTGTGTGTAATGAGGCCTATGAGTTATACCACTGAGGCTAAGTACCTGAGTTTGTGGCTGAATACTTTTCTTGATCAGGAATTTTGAATTGTATCTTCTCACGTGGAAGCCCCTGATAAAGCAGCCACTGACATTACTTAGAGCAGCTTTTAGTAACTGTGGTTGAAACATCACAAACTAAGTTTGTACGCTGATGTTTTTCAGTCCTCCTGGTTCCCTCTCCTCTTTTTTTTCCATCTCCCTTCTCTTTTCATCCTGCAAAGGTAAGGCAAGGCTTTTGAAAGGTAATTTTATCATTTCATGCATGCTTTCTTATCTCAGGTTTTTGAGGAATAAAATTAATTGAAAAACATTTAGTGTCTTCTTTTTAAATTTTTTGTTTAAATTTCATTTGTTGCCAGTTCTTGTATGATGAAATTGTCCCTTGTTTGTCCCTCTGACAAATGTCCCTCAAAGAAAGTGTACCTGATTTCAAAAGCTTGGCAACAATCCCTCCTCTGACTCTTGCACATAAAATTATTTTGCAACTATTTACCACAGAAATGGAGTCAGAAGGAGTTTCTCCTCTCATAGGCATTTTCACAAGTGACATTTAATTTGGGCATGTAAGCATGTTAAGAAGCAAGCTCTAGAAAGAGTCTGATGAATGAACAGTGACCTTTTCAAAGAGGTTAATTCATGGCTTGTACATGTTGGTGTAAATTTAGTTGAGTCAGTCAGGATTTTGTAATTTTCCTGTAACATTTTGGATGTTGCTCCTCTGAATCCAGGACATTCCTTATTGTCTTTCTGTGCCACCTCAAGGTATTGTCAGTTTTAGTATCACTACATCTCAGAAAAGTTAAGTATTCAGCATAGCACACATCAAATTTGGAAACTGGATGAGGCACTTAGTGCCATGGTTTAGTTAATTAGAATATGTTAGTTAATAGATTGGACTTCATGATCTCTAAGGTCTTTTCTAACCCGGTTAATTCTGTGTTTCTGTGATTCTGAGATGAAGGACATGATCCTCATTGTACTGAAAGTTCAGGGTGAACGTAGCATTGACCCTGGCATGCCTACCAGGCATGAGGTGTCTGCTCCTGAGACTACTCTAGTGGGTTTCAGCTGGAGGTTTGCTTAGGTGGAAAGAGATTTGCAAACTTTGCTCTTTCATCTAGCAATCACTATTTAAAACCTTCTATTCATTTCAGTAATTTCAATATTCCTCCTGATCTATCATAGACATCTAAAATTCTTTTGGATGCTTCAGTGTATTTTCTCTACCTTCATGAATGTTATATTATTTTACATGTGCAAACCCAAGGCATAAAAATTACAGTTTTATGCTTTCCCCCCAGTAGTTCTGTAAAAGAAATTAAGAGAATTCGATCTATCTGGTGATCTTCACCTTTCGGTTTTCTCAGTGAAGGACTTGCGGTACTGAAATGTAAAGTTCTAACTTTTAAAGTTGTTTCCATCAGATGATTCTCAGTTCCTGTTTGGTCTCACAGTACGACTGCACTATTAAATGTCCAGTTAGCCTTTTTCTTCCATATATGTAGTTTACATGATATGTTTACCACCTTAGTAATAGAATGTACTAACATTAAAATGCATTTCAGCATATGCTCCTCCTTATTTATGATTTTCAGCATATTAAAATGCAGCTCTGATGAGCAGAAGCATAGCAAGTTCTTTGTGGGTGATCAAAATGCAAACTGTTTCCCCTGATTACATTAATAGGATTAATATTTTACTCTTTCATATATTTACTACATTCATAGGATTGATATTTTACTCTCTCATATATTTATGTTCTCTGTTCAGATGAACACAATTTAATAGAAACCATATTTGGAAATTAATAATGACTCGTTGGAATTATAAAATTCCTTCCTGTGACTTTTTTTTTTTCCCCTGAATAATTGCTGACAAAAAAATCATTGCTGTGAATATTTCTGCTAATAAATTAGTATCTAGTGAAGAAAATAAATGCAGACATTTGTAAGCACTTTCTTGGGCTAAAAAAGCAATCAGGAAGCTTTTAGGACTCCTTAGGAGGAAAACTTTTTTTTTTTTTGCAGAAGGAAGCATCCAGTTGTGGATCACAGAAGTCCTTATTTGGCCATAGCATGAGCTGTGGTGGGACACTTTTACTGTTAGCTTTCTGCACTGGAGAAATAAAACATTTTCTTGGTGTGAGAAGAGCTATTCTAGGGGAGTTTTGTGTGCCTGTCTATTTACATAAGTAGCTTCAATTTTAATTTCTGGCACACCTCCTTTTCTTCAATAATCTAATTTATTGGCACGCAAAGAAAAAAAGATATCAATTAGTTACTCACGGAACCTTTTCAAAGCTTATCTAGGAGATATTTACTAGAAATAACAACAGTGTTTGACTTTGTGAGAAAAGAACAGGTTTCCCTGAAACAGGCAGGGGGAAATTACTTCCATGTATGTAGCAGTAACAGGTGTTGTGAACTCATCCATCATCTCACTCAGCACTCAGGAGCACAAAGCAGTTTCTTCTTAGAGCACTATTAATAAAATATCAGGAATATATTACTTTGGAAGAAGGAGGGGAGAAAGAGACTTTAAGTGGATCTCAAGTGGAACTTAAACCCTTTCAAATTTGGTAGCTGGCTTCTCTGCCTTTTCAAGATACGTACATACATGCAGGGATGATATTGTTGCTACCCCTGCCTCTTCAATACCCCCTCCCTCCCCCCAACACCTTAGCTTGGGGCAGTCTAAACTTAGGAAACAAAATCCTGAAAGACTGTGAGTGCTCCAATGATTTTCTGACTAATTTCTCCCCTTGAAAGAAGCTGCACGTGTGCTGCTCTGCAGTTGCATCAGCTTTGCTTGACACCATGGAGTAAGTGCAAGCCAAACACTAATTGAAGGTGAGAAGTTGGTAAAAGAAAGCAACTCAGAGTGATGTTTAATGTGTAAGCAGAAGAGGTCTCCTTACTGAAACTCATTTATGTCCGGAGGCTGCTTAGCTGCAGAACTGCATGTACAGTGTATTCAACGGGCCATCTTCCAACCGCAGGGAGGAGGGGAATCGAGGCTTAGTGCTCAAGTGATGGGTACAGGCGAGTGCTTCCACTTCTTTCTGTCTTCCCAATGAGCAAGTGTAGATTTTGTTTCAATTTCAAAGCTGACTTTCTTTGGGAAGTACACTGTACAGGACAGAAAATTGGGGCAAAGGCCATTCAGATCTAAGGATTTCTGATAATTTTATTAATAACTGTGAGAAATGTAGCACCTGGCAGGAGAGATAAGTGGATTTTCCTAAGCTCCGTTATAGGCAGGTAAATATTGCTCTGGTTTATGGCACTAATAATTAAACAGAACACTAGTCTTTCTCTTGGCAGTTTGAAATTTAAAGTGATTGTCTTCTGGAGCTACATGATGAAATCTGAACAACAGTAATTACTTTAGATGTAAGCTCCATAATAAAACCTCATAGGTAGTCTGTTCAATGGATATATTTCAGAAGCACATATAGTACTGAAGAAACATGGATTTTCCCACTGTTTTCCAAGTCGTCTAGGCACCACTCTTGGCAAATATTGCAGTTCTTCAAAACCAGAACAAGCAGACTTAAGATCTGAGAAATGCTTCATTCCTTCAAGAACATGGTCTCCCTAGTGCAGTTACATGAATAATAGATTAGTATAACATGTTAATTAATATTTTTATAACTTTTTATACAATGTGCCCACAGTTTGTTAGACAGCATACTTATTTTATTTTATATGCTTAGACCACAGGGAAAAATGCAGATGACCCTGGAATTAGAGTGTCTGTATTTCTGGGGAGAGCAGTAGCACCTGGGATGTCTGAGGAATCCTGACTTTCAGGGAGCAGCTTTTAATGAGACTGTTAAATGCATCTGCAGTTGCATGCAAAACTTTAGCTCCTCTTTAGCCGTTCTGTTTGTGTAGTGCCTAGCTCAGGCTGTCTGAAACTAGGGCTTTGGATTTCCTGCTTTGACCTCAGACCCAGCTGATTTTACTACATTCACCTAATGATTACTGGAGCACTGGTAGGACTTACCACTACTCTTCTTGACTAGCTCCTGTGCTGTGGGTCTGCACTCTATCAATGAGTTCCCTATCCAGTCCATGTTGTTGCTGCCCTTGGCTCTCAATTTCCCTTTTAGAGTGCAGTTGGCCCTCACTGTTTCCTGATAGCATCCATATTTTCCTCATCCCTTCTAAGGAACAAGCAATAACTCCTTGTAATAAAGCATAGGGACTTACTGGGGGCTTGTGTGTCCTTTTCAGTTACAATGCGGAAACCTTTCAAATAGGATTTTGATTGTTTTGGGATTCTCCTTCTGGGTATGTAGTTCTGGATTATTTTTTCTCTTTTATATAGGGGGGACAATTTTGTTCGTATGGTTCGCAATGAAGGGCATCTAAGCAGAACCTGCTCTTTCCCTTTGGTAGTGTCTGGGTAGGACTTTCATAATATCTTGCTTGTGAAAACCTTGCACCAGCTACAATCCAGCTGTGCCTTGTGTTACCATTAACTTGCTGCCATGTTTGACACTCATATATCTGTTGATGGGAGGTGATGACTGAACAATAGCTATTGACTTTTCATTTTATATTAACGGCAGGGCAACTTCCAAATCTGATAATGAGGGAAGGATGCCACTGTTGACATTCAGTTGTAAAAAAGCTGCCTTTCCTGGATTCTTACCTGGTACCTCAAGAAGCTGATAGAATTCTCTCATTAAGGCATCAGTTTCACAAGCTGTAAAATACATACATAATACAAAATAATTTTCAGCCTCAGGGCAAATGTCCATTAAGCTTAAAATAAATGTACTGGATAAATTATTTACCCAAAGCACATGGAGACAAGTGACAAACACTGAATTACAAGACGGATGGAATGGAGTGGAAGTTGACTTGAGATCAGTGTTCAGACAAATGTTGAGAGGTACTGACTTTGGTTTGTGGAGATTCCAACCAGTTCTTGCATTTTCTTCTTATAAAGAAATAACAAATTAGAATCCTTGCTTAATTTGTCCCGGTGAGAACTGTTTCGGTCAAGTTACTGATAGTGTAGTTATTAGGGAAAAGAGTAACTGTTCTACAGATGGAGCACTAAAATAGCAGGCAACAGTAGTAGCTTAAGGCTGTACTCTTTGTACTGCAGTCTTTGGAAGAATAAGGACTGCTTTTAACTTTTGAGCTTGTACTGTACTTTTTTACTTCCTTTGATAGTGTTACCCTCAATTGTAGCATGCCATTTGGATCCTTGTGGTTTTCTTTAGCTGGAAAATTGCAATAGACAATGATGTTTCCATTCCTGAGTCACTCTGACTACAGTGCTGGGAGCTGTTGGGACCCCATTCTTGATTTGGTCTATGATGAAAGCAGCTGCACAGTGAAAACCTGTCTTGCAGAGAGTTTTCCTTAAGCAGAAAAGTTTGTGAAGCTACAGCTTCAGTGGTTCTGCCACGTAAAAAGTCCCTGTTCTGTTAAACCAAATCAAACAAACAAACAAGCTAAAAAGCTTTAGTTCTCAGGCTTTGTAGTAGATTGTTATGGGATTTGAAGCCAATTCTGATCCTATTGCAAAAGGCTGGCTGTTGAGAAAGGCTTCAGATCAGACAGTCATGTCAATATGTCTAACTGCCTTATATGGGAGGTAACTGTGTTGATAACTTCAAAAGTGAATACACATTTATCATATCTAGAAGTGGTCTGTTGGGCTGACATCTATGCAATCTTTATGAGAAGGTATCAAATCTTATCTGTGAATAAGCTTCTATGCCTTGATTGCTATAAAAACAACTATGTGCCCTACTGTTTAGCCAACCACGCCAAAATCTAAGCATCCCAGAATTTCCACAGTTAAATTTTAATTCTGCTAAACCATCTTTGAGATGAGCTGAATAGAGAGTAGAAGTAAAACATGTAAAATCAAACCTCCAAAAAAACTGAGCCTTCCTTGCAAGACCTGTGTGCACAGGAAAACCTGGTGGAGTTTCACAGGTTGGACCTGTAAGCCTGTATCTTTCTGCTTATGGCAGATAAAAGAACCATCTTTAAAGCAGACAGACCAAAGTTGTTGGATAATGAATAAGGTGATCCTCACTTTATCTTACTTGATTTCATTACCCACAATGTTGAAAGCTGTCTGCAATATATGGTACTTTGTACTGCTCCCTAAGCCTCAACTGCTTTTATACTATTGTTCTGAGGAGTCATTTAGAGAATTTTGAATCGCTGTGATGATATGATTCAGTCCTAGAGTCACTCCAAAGCACAAAGACCCTATTGTCCTACCAGGTTACCAAAGTGTTATAAAGGAGATTTTGCTACTTGTAGTTTTCTGAACTGTTTATTGTGTTTCAAACATGACATGCAAGAGGAGAATCCTTAATGAAGTGCATAGCTTAGAGATGAAGCCTGCCTGGCACCCTTCCTACCTGATGTAAACCTGCCTTTAGATAAGGCATCACTAATACAGTCTACATTTCTTCACAGCAAGTGTCATGTTTTCAGGACTATCTGCCTGCTTCCTAAGTGGGTACACAGGTTAAATTTGGTATATTCGGTATATTTTATTTGGTATAATAAGGGTTTTATTATGGATTATTATTATTATTATTATTATTATTATTATTACCTAATTAGGGCTGGGTTATTGGCAGACGTCTTTCTGTTGACACTTCAGTAGAAACCAGGTAAATTGTTGCCATCCTGGGTAACTCCGTGCCAGTATATCTGAACACAGAACTGTAATGATTTATTTACCAAGTGTGTTAGCAACACTCACAGTTTAGTTTTATCTGTCCTAAAACTGTGTTTGAACAGTTGTAATAATGGATGGGGAAATTTGCTGAGATATATCCCCTTTCTTTGGAATCAGGACATTTTTGAGAGGCTAATTGAAGCGTTTTTGCTGACTTGTAGTTTCTGCTGGAGTTAAAAGTGTCTTGTCATGTCTCCCTTTTAAAGAGGCTGGTCTTTTCCAGACAAAATGACTCTGATTTTAAGCGTTATTAGCTGAGATTCAGCAGATATCTTCTTAGAGTGAAATGGTGATGGTGGGTGGGAGAAGACAAAGCTCTCTCCTTTCCTTAGAAATCTGATCATCAGCAGGGCACAACCCTACCTCATGCTTCCTGGATTACTGGGCAGAGACATCCCTCAAGTGTCTAAGGAAGCAGCCTTACTCCCACTGTCGCATGCATTTTTACAGGCAATTACATCATGTTCTTGGACTCTTCATGTCTTATTAATAATTTTCTGGGGAGAGTTTGGGTTTTTTTTGACTTAGTGTTACATTATTTCTCTTTCTTCTTTGTAATTATCAAATGTATTAAATCTGTTGATGTTCAGGAAAAACAATAGTGTAAGGCAATGCTGATTTAATTGATGCAAACAGTTTATGGTCAAAAAAGATTCAGCCCTCTTAGCAGGGAGGAGCTATTCTGTAGCAGGGTTTCCTGTACATCTGTGCTAAAGTGGAGCACATCTCATCCTAGTAAGGGAAGTGCAACATATGAAGCCATTAGACGCAACCTGTAATATGGAAGGGAAAATGATAGATGAATGTATAAAAATGCCTTTATTTTGCTGGTATTTGTGTTGAAGCAGCTATTTTATAATCCAAGCTGTCACAAGGGTCTGCCCTGCCAGGATGAGGACAATGAGAAGGCAGAGTAGTCTATTGATCTGTCATTATAATGTAGTATATATAAAGTGCACTGCAGTTAATTTGAGAAGTGCCAAAAGTGCGTTTTTAATTGTGACATGACTTGTTTTACTGGAAAACACCTCAGATGAGACATACATAATGTTGTATAAAATGCAAAGGTGGTCAGAATGCTTTTGCTGATCTTTAAGTAGTGTTTAAAATCGTGATCCCACGGGATGTTTTTGCCTCAAAAGATTAGTAGTGTTGTTCCTAACATCTACTGAGTTTTTATGTTATGTTATTGTTATGTATCCCTTCTCTATCTACAGAACTGTGTAACTTTAGTTGGTCACTCTTCAGGTAGTATGATTCAAAAGAGTTTTGTTGCAGTCAGTATTGAGCTATGATGGTTCACACTTACTGAAGATCTAGTCCAGTGTTCATAAAGTATATTGAAATACGAGCTAAGAGGTACCACAGAAATGCAAACTAGTATATCAGTGGAAGAAAACCGTACTTCAAATGTTACCAATTAAAGAAATGCAGAAGTCTGTAATAAAGTCTTGGACACATTACAACTTTAATTTGTAATGCCTTCTGTTTTTCTGGTATTGATTCTGTACTTTGTTACACATAGTATAATATCCTGATTGATTCAGCTTCATCCCTTCATCCCAGATTAACACTAGTCAAAACTGATCTCCTTGGAGTTACAGTTGGTAGATCCTTGGACATGATTAGAGTTTTCTATAAATAGTCTGAAGTAAAAGATTTTGGAAGAATTTCAGTCTAAGAAGGAGAAACTGTTGGGAATGCTGTTTTTCCCTTTCCAAACAATTGGTCAGAAAAGCCAGCTTTGTCCTGGTCGGTTTTACTGGGAGAAGGGGAGGAGGGGGAGACAGGGGCTGCTCTTCACTTCACAGACTTGATTGATGCTTCTACCTGCTATCATGATACAAGAGGAAGGTGTTTTGGTGGTAGCTTCTGTCAGTCTTGAGGTCTGGCTATTCTTTCTGCTTTTGCTCCAGCAGAGTATCTGGGAATTTACTTTAGTTTGGGAAACCTTGGCCAGGGAGCTTGGGATCCAAGTCAGGAGTGATGTCTGTTTGAACTGGCAGACAGTGAATGACTGGCACTGAGCAATAAGCAGTCCACGTTGTGAAGCTTTAAGGTGCAATTAGTTTTGAAAAAGTACTTAGTGTCACTGTTTCTGAAATACTAACTTTTGAGGCATAGAGGTCTGTCCTTTTGAATATTCTTGAATAAAGGATAAGGTAATCTTTCTTGTAGGCGTTATGTGTGTGCATCCCACAGTGAAAAATGTGTGTCCTTGGGCCTGATGGGATGAATGCTTCTCTTGGTTACATGAGAGAAAACACAGAGTAAAGTCCTAGATGTTGCTGATTTCTGCAGTGCTCAGCAATGCAAATGAGGGCTGAATTCATCCCTCTGCCTATATCTGGTGTTTTGGATAGAAATTCTCACTGTGCTGCAACATACTCACATTTGCAAGAATGTGTCTGCGTAGTTTACATTTCCAATTTTAATTTTTGAGCCATGCGTAAAAGACTCCAGGGAACACTGTGTACTGTCAGCAGAAGTTATCTTTTTGATGAATCAGGCACATTGTTTGTACCCCTGCATTTGATAGACATGTTGTAATAAGGTCCTGAACTGCTTACTGTGTCTTTATGTACCTTCCCTCTCAGCAGTTGTAACTATTGTGCTGCTTGACCTATATTAATGGTACTACAAACAACAAGTTTAACTATTAACTTGTGAGCCCTGTTTAAATGGATTTTGCCAAGAGATGAGAACTGAAGATTTAAGGAGGTAAAAATTAAAAAGAAGGCTACCAAAGTGAAGTTTATCAGTGCTTACTGGGCTGGTGTGGAAGGTGGGAAGGACCTAAGAATAAAATCTGACATATTATCATGGTCTGAACTAGTGCTGCTCAAGGTGTGGAAAAGTGTTGTCACAGATGTTTTGTTCAATTAAATAATTTGCCAATTAAATAATTTGTTTATCTGTTTGGCTCTTCCAGTGAAGCATGCTTGCTGTATTATCTGTATCAACACATAGCCTGTAGCAAGAGTAGGCTGAGGGTTATGCTGAAAGGGGTAAATATTGCCTGCTACTGCTGCTGGGAAAAGGGAGGCCAGCCCTCAGTAATTTGTGAGGAGACAGTGAAAGCTAGAAAGAGTTCAGGTGAAAGGAGCCAGTGGCAGACTGGTGCTCTAGGTATAGAAAGAGCAGGGCTGCATCTCAGGAAATAAAGTTCCAGGCACAGAACTTGAATTTTAGGCTGTGTAATAAAGCTGAGACTTGCATTTCTAATACATATGACTATGACTCGGGAGTAAGCAACTGTGACAACTGATCCATGGTAACCATCCCACATGTGCAAAAAGCCAATGGCAAATATGTGATGGTTCAATATCTGCTGTGATTTGATCCTTTATGGAAAAGTGATTACCTGCATTGAAGTTTATTGACACAATTTTTTTTTTCTCTGTGGTTCTTAAAGTGGGCATCTAAAAGTTAAATGAAGGGAGGAAGCAACAATGCGCTCTGAAATGTTCTGCCAAAACGTTTCTCTTCCCTGATAAAGCTGCCTCATCTTATGAATGCAGGCATTTAAATCTGCTACTGTTTCCATTTGGTAGGTTATCTCTCTGCTGAGATTTCACCATTCTGGCTCCACAGGGCATATGCAGGTGTCTTGTGCAATCAGATAGTTTGTGTCTGTGTCCTGCCTGGTCCTGGTGATCGACAGTGCCAAAACCTTGTGCTTTAGCCAAAAGCAGCAGCTGATATTCATAGGTGCAAATGTCTTTAGTTTATTCTTTGCAGCTGAGCTGTTCTTGAGCATTGTCACAGCTGTGAATCAAGCATTAAGTAGCCCTGAGCACACAAACAAAACTGAGAGTCTGAGTGAAAATCCCTCGTGTTGGAATTTGCTGTAAGGGCAATTGAAGAAACAGAGACTGTTTTAAGTGCAACAAGACACGCACTTAAAAACATGTTTTAGAAGTGTGGTGTTAATATGTTAGTCCTTATTCTGATGCAGTTAAATTGAGGTGAGTAGAACTTCTTTCTTGTCGCTAATTCAGATTTTTGGTCGAAATGGATAAACTGGCAGAAGTCCTTGTCATGTCTTGTCTCAAGTAATAACTGAGTAATATTGTTTGGGCCTTGATTTGAAGATTGCAAACAGTTTGGTAAACATGTAATTAAACTGCAAAAGCTTTGTAAGAGGAAGGGAAGCAGTGAACAAGGCTATCATCAATTTGGTGATGTATAAACCAAGGCAGGGAGGGGAGCTCATGATTCTGTCTGCCAGACTTCTGTAACCAGTGATTCCTTGTCTTAGGTTCCTAAATGAAAAGAGGCATAAAGTCACCCTTACAAGGGAGTGATCTCAGCCAACAGAACTGGGGGAGGCTCATTTGGACTAAGCAAAAATTCAGTTGCGCCAACAGAATTTTTCTTGTCTCTAGGTAAATGCCTCAGTAATTTCCACATTTTCCATTTTGGCAGGCTAAACTGGTATTGGTGATTCCTTAGGGTTATTTCTGCTTACAGTATTTTACTGCTTCTGAAGGTCTACAGAAATAAGTGTAGTTGGGGGATATTGGTTTAAAAGTTGGTCCCAACATGTAGCAGCATTAATTTCTTTAATCTGGATTAGCAGGCACAGTTTTGCTTCACCTAGAGCAAAGGCAGGAGCAGGCCAGCCCCCATGGCTACTCTTCTCCTCATTTCTTGTCTGTCTATCCCTTCGACTCAGAAACAGCAATGTTCAGAACGAGGTCACAGTACCGTGATGTTGTTCTGAACGTTAACTTTTGTTCCAGCAGCTGTGTTGGCTGGCACCCATGCAAGGAAATGTAGCATTTCCCACTGTATTGGTACAACAGTATGATTTTTATTTCACTCTGAGCCTAATGGGCACGTTCCGGCTTGTAATCATGAGAGAGCCTGGCAGATGAGCTTTTGAGATGCTTGTTCACAACTCCCTACAGTTTTGTGTTCAAACTAGCTTGCAAGTCAGATTTTTCTCCTCCTGGCAACTCCATGTGGGAAGACTTGTTTACTTATTATTTTAAAGCACCTTATTTGAGTGTTCATGCTTTAACCTCATGAGAAGGAAAAGAAGAATCTGAAGCTTAATAAACTGACTCCTCTCAGCCAGTTTTCAGGTGTGGGAGAAATGAAAGGCATTCAGTTGCAGACAGAATGTGACCTGTACAAATCTGGGCAAGACAGGTTAAAGCAAAGCAGCAGATTTACCTTCACATCTTGTTACAGCTTACAAAACAGTTGCCTGCCAAGTGGAGTATTTTGTGACCCAGTGACAATAACCTGATACAACAGCACAATTCAGTTACTCTTCATGTGTCTAGTCAGTCTCTCTAGCCTGCATTAAGTTAGTTTCTCTCTACAGCAGCTGTCATGATAGGACAGCATCTTTTAGTATCTTGCTACCTCTGTGCTAAAAGGCTGGTTTGAGCTGTCTTGAGAGAATTTTGCCTTCTATCAGAGCTATAAAGGTTATCTCAGCAAATAGAATAAAGCTGGCTAATGATCACCAGCTTTCTGTCTTTTTCTTTCAGGGGATAGTTCGACAATACAAAAAGCATCTTGGGGAAAACAATCTTCATCAGTAAAGATAAGTAGCCATTTTTTAGGCTATTTACCACCTGTATTTTCATGTAAAGCGTGATGGATAGATCTTTTTTCTGAGTATTTCTGTCTCAAGCCCCTGCTCTTTTGCAGATCTATGGAAGCTAGTAGAAGTTTTGCTTGTCTTAGGATTGTCTAATTGTGTTGTTTTTACTTAAGACATCTCGGAGAAGGCAAACTCATTAGAAGCATCAGGGAGAAGTGGAAATAATTTGTTCTTTATAGGGCTCTTCTGAAACAGGATTACCAGCTGGAGGCAGCTATGTACAAGGTTGCAGCTGGAAGGGTAATCTAAATTCTTTAAAAGCAAGCAGGTGGTACTTGCATTTATTGCAAACTGTGTGCAAGGTAAAGCTCAGGAGCAAGGAAATTTGTTGTGAAATTACAAGAAAAGGATCATGTTTGCAAACCACTACATTTTAAAGAAGTACTGGGTTACAGTGAACACTATATCCAGATCTCCTGAGACACTTTGGGGTCCCCATGTGCAAGTCTTAATAGATTTAATAAAATCCCCAACTGTACAGGACCAAAGTGTCTTTTGTGTTTGTGCCCAAAAGACGGAGGCATAATGTCAATTATTCACTGAAAATTGGGACTTCCCCCAGCTCAGTGTATTTGGACTTTTAACGGCACTCAAATTGACACACAGAAGCAAGTCTCTTAGACCAAGAAGTTTGCTTTTTAAAAAAATTCTCCTTGCTCTGTTACTTTATCTCTGGACTTCTCAGTGTTGGCTTCTTTCCCTCTTTTGTCACTTGCTCCTGCAGTGTCTCTCTTTACATAAGTTTCAGCTATGCTACACACTCCAGTGATCTCATTTGGCAGTTATTTCAAAGGATGCACTAACTTCTAAGTGAAAAGTTTACATCATTTGTTTCCTTGTGCTTGTATCTTAAACTTTATGAACACTAAAGGACTTCACACAGGTTATCAAAAGCTGTTCTATTAAATTATACATTAACCAGTAGTGTATGTTTGCAATATGTGTGTTTAATGACATAATTTTACAAACGTGGTATAAGGACAGTAGCTCGGTAGGAAGTATATTGTTAAAAACTGAACTAATTAGGGTTGTAACTGAGTGAGATTAGGAGCTTGGATAGAGCAGCCTCAGGAGTTTACAGGCTAGAAAATCCAGCCTGTGCAGACTGCTGTATTTATGTGGGAAAATACCCTGGGCTCAGGAGTTTTGGTTGTGTGAGGGTATAGGGCTGGAGCACAGCTGTAGCAGTATAGAAGTTCAGCTGTGCAAAGTTGTGTATTTTGGAATGACTTAAACATTTCTGTAACTGTTAATATTTGAAGAATGCTTTAATATTTCCCCCCCCTTACACCCCTCCAAAGAGATCACCTTTATCAGCGTGACAATAAAGGAGTGTGGAAAGCAAATAATGAATCTTATATGACCAAATGTTGCAAATCTCTGTGAAATATACTTAAACTGTTCTTGGTTGCAGATTCTTGGAGAGGTTTATAAGAATGGAACCCATTTATTTACAAGCTGCATCAGGCAATAGCGATGTGTGCCTGCTTCTGCTGCTCTTTGTGGGATTTGGTTGTAGAGGACTAGCATCCAGGCATCCAAACCTGTCTGTCCATATTCTGTGAGATATTAGTATGTAAGATGAGTATTAGAGGCTTTTATAATCAGAGAATGTGAAAGCAAAAGAAAGTGCTTTATTGTTTTAGTTTTTGGATGGACTTTTTGGGAAACTGGCTCGGTTCTTTTTATTGCTATCTGATATCTTCATCTGGAAGACCATTATAAATGTGAGATCCCAAGAGAAAATTTGCTTCTGAAAATGACTGTGGAAATATCAAATGGCACTCACTGCTGTGTAGCTGAGTTCTTTCTTTGCCTCTTAAATAAGATTCTTGCAAGACTGTGATTTTTGTCACAAATATTACTTTTGTCATAGCCAATCTATTTGGTATTTAATCTAAAACTCCTGGTCTTGACCATCCATGGGCTGGTTTCCTGACCACTCCTGTGTTCCTATAAAATATATAAATATCCTCCTCCCCCCCACACACAATACAAGAATTAATATTTTGAGGATGAAGATGAATCAAATACCATTAGTGTGGTGGATACATTGTGGACGCTGAGGATTCAGGTTGATTCTGCACTAGAAGGGTCCTGAGTATCCCTATCCTGTGTATTGGCATATTACGTTGGCAGGGTCTGGTCAGGCTTCCTTGGTCCAGGGCTACTCATAACTTTTTTTTCCCTTGTATTTCCAGCTATGGCATCTGTTTTCCAGCCATGGTCTTGTAAAGTCAGTATAGTGTCCACTAGTGTGTAATGTGGGAAGTAGGTACCAAGCCTCACATAGTTCTGCTATAATACTCTTTTTGTACCCTATTCTAGTCATAATGAGTTTCCCCTTTGGGCAACTGCAGCTGGGTCAAGGTTTTGAGAACGAGAATTTGGGTTTTACTCAAATCCAAAGGAGATCTCAGTTTCTGTGACATTGCAGGGGACCAGAATCCTGAGACAAATGTGTTATCCAGAACCATCAAAAAAGGTCTTTCTGGAGATGTGAAGAAACTAAAAATACATCTTCTACTGATGAATCATCCTGAGTTTCCCCAGTGGTCCAGACATTTGGTATACAATGAAGTGCCCATAAAACTCACTTGGTTTTAAGCTTTTTTTTACTACTTTCACCCAAGTCGCCTCTTCAAGACAGTCAGACCAATCTGAAGTTACTCTTGTATGATCCTCACTTAAAATAACATCTCATAATATAAAAGACTTCATGGTGCTTTTAATAATGGTTTTAATATTTCATTCTTTGGGGAGTAGCCTGGACGTGTGTATAAAGAAATGAGCCAAATGGCTCTTCACAACAGCTGTGGTAAATGTACAAGTGATTTTGCTGCCTCGAAAACAGGAAAAAAAAAACTATTCTGTTGCATCATTCTGGCTGGGAAGTGCTCAAAGTTATTGTGACAGGACTGTATTTTGAGCAATTGTTGGTGATTTGTTTTTTAGCACACAAAGAAAGTAATAAATCTGTCACCCAGAAAAATCAGGTTGTGACCTAAAGGAAAGAGCAAATTGTGGCTTTAGGTAAAAAAGAGTGACCTGTCTATGAGGGTCATTTATCATTATAACAAAATTGCTGGTGCTCTCCTAGCTGACCAGGAAGAAAGGCTGTGGTAAGCAGAATTGAGGGATGCAAGCATCCGAATATTTTTAACTGATCAATAGTTTCAGGATTTACAAGCAGCCAAAAATCTGTCAGCATGCAGAGCAAGTGCACTGCACATCTATTCTCAAAAAGAAAATGAGAGAATTGGTTTAATTTGGCAATTAAAAAAAAAATACATTTTAGATTTGGCACAGTTTAATTCGAAACTGTATCTTGGTACAGCAGACTAGCAGCCTGTGGTTAAAAAAAATAATGAGCACCAAACCAAACTCCTCAGAAGGCCGAAAACAATAAGTAATCAACAGCATAAAGCTCTTCAAGGTGGTGGTAGCATCACTTTGGCATATACAGAGTGTCTCAGAACTCATTTGGGATATGTGGTTACATTGATTGATAGTAATAGTCCCAAACTGCTTTTGGCTTAAATAAAACTCACGAACTTTTTTCTTACTCAGCCATCATATATTTTACATTATCCTGTAGGTGCTTAGTTTTCTATGTGTCTTACAAGAAAAAGGAACAGCAGAACAAGTTCAGTGCCAGAACTGAGGCTGACAGAGATTGTGGTAACTGCAAAGGTTGTGTTCCATCAGTTCAAGCCTGACTTGCATGGAATATCAGCTGAGCATGTTTTGAAATAGAAAGAACTCATCTTTTCTATTTTTTTATGTTGTTATTCTGAAGTATCAAATCTTTCTCAGAATTTAAAATACTTCTGGTTAATTCTAGAAAATATTTTCCTGCTGTTCAATCTCTCCTGGTAGTGAATTTTCACTTTAATTTGTTTTTATAGAGTTTGCAAGGGCATAATGAAAGCAGAGTGCTCGTGGAAACCCAACACAATTTCTTGCACAGCAATTTTCATGCCAATTGCTAATTTCTGTTGATTGCCTTAGTGCAAGAGTGTCTTATCAGACCAGAACATCCAATGCTAAAAAACAATTCTAGCATGTTTAGAGAAACATTTATGTTTCAGGCTATCACCTATCATTTAGACATTACCAGCATTACACTATATTAGGAATGCTCAACAAAGCTATTTTAATACAATTTACAGGGGCATTTTAATATATCAAGGCTGGTTACTGTACTGCATACTTTCAATGCATCATCAGGACATTAAGATAAAAACCATATACAAGGTAAAATATTAATTTACAATACAAACTCTCTTCTTAATGCACACTGATGACACTTTGTTCATTGTGGCTTTATTAAATCACTGTAGCATGATTTTAAGCATAAATTTAAATTGCATTGAGTCATTCAGGCTTCACTACATGGCAGTGCCAAAGTCTGGGGGTTATTCTGCACCAAATCGCCCTTGCAGATCTTACCACTGTGTAGGAACAGACTGGACTGACAGCACCTAACTGAAGTTTCATGAGTCAGAAAGATTAGGATTTTGTTCAGCAGTTCCTTTGCTTTCAGAAGTCAACAAAGTTACCCTGGAAAACATATCCTAAACTTGTCATTAGATAGCAACATTTTCATGTCACTCCTTCCTGAGAATGTTGAAAGTATTTTACATCCTAGAAAGCTGTTCGGCAGAAAGGGACCTGAGGATTGTAACTGATGAGCAACTGAATATGAGCAAGCAGTGTGCCCAGGTGGCAAAGAAGACCAGTGGCATCCTGGCTTGTATCGGAAGGCTATGTCCAGCAGGAATAGGGAGGTAATTGTCCCCTTGTACTCTGCTCGGGTGAGGCCACACCTCGAGTATTGTGTTCAGTTTTGGGCACTTCACTACAAGAGGGATGTGGAGGTGCTGGAGTGACTGCAGAGGAGGGAAATGAAGCTGGGGAAGAGCCTGGAGAACAAATCTTATGAGGAGTGACTGAAGGAGCTGGGGATGGTTAGTTTGAAAAAGAGGAGGGTGAGGGGACACCTCATCACTGTCTACAACTGCCTGAAAGGATGTTATGAAGAAGCTGCTGCTGGTCTCTTCTCACAGGTAATTAATAATAGAGCAAGAGGGAATGGCCTCAAGATGCAACTGAGTAGGTTTATACTGGACATTAGGAAAATTTTTTTCATGGAAAGAGTGATCAGGCATTGGAATGGGCTGCCCAGGGAGGTGGTCGAATTGCCAGCTCTGGATGTGTTCAAGAAGACTAGATGGGGCGCTTAGTGCCATGGTCTAGTTGATTGGATAGGGCTGGACGATAGGTTGGACTGGATGATCTTGGAGTTCTCTTCCAACCTGGTTGATTCTATGACATTAATGACGTCTGCAACGCACCACTGTTGTTTTGTTCATGCTTGCTAGTCAGATTCTAAATTGTGACATGTTTTCCTTGCACCTTTTTTCTGCCCGGGAGGAAACATGGATGTTGATTTTTCACCATATTACTTTTTAAAAGCTTCCTGATTCAGATGTGAAGTATTCTTAGTACAAAGGTGGCAGGTTTTGTCTGGCCAACTTATTTTCTTGCTGTTTTTAGAAACAAATGTGCTTGTATTGTGCACCACAGATTGGCACTTAAATGAGGTTGGGGTAAGCAGCTAATCAATCATATCTGGATAATAGACATCAATGATATTGCCTTGCAAGGTTTACCCACTTTGATTTATACTAGGGGATTGTTTTTTATGGAGCTTTTAGAATATTTGTCACTGAATAATGTTTTTATGACCAAGCCACAAACACAGAGCCAATATTTCTTTTAAAGCTGTCGATCAACAGTTTGATTAAATTTGTACATATTTTGAGAGCATTCAGACTGGATGCCAGCAAGTGCAATGAACAGAAGATGCTTCTAAAACAATAGGGGTGCTGGGCCTGAATTGCTATTGACCATTGACTTGCAAAGCCATTTACAATAGAGGGATGTAAAAATAGAACCAAGTCAAAATGGCAGCACTTACCAGGCAGCTTGTACTCCTCTTACACTTGATCTGGAAGTCTGAATAAACTTCAACACAGTGGAGGTTTGAGACATTGTCCATTAAGCATCAAGAAATATTCAGCTAAGACACTTCAATTAATTTTTGGCCTGCTTCACTGGTCCTGAAGTGTTTAAATTCCATACTACAACTCAGTTGCAATGAAATTTAGAGGTTTAAAATCTACTGTGAAAGTGCAATAAAAAATGCATAAGTGCAGATGGTATATTGAGACTCGGATGTCTTGAATGGGGATATTCTTGCTTGTAAGCATTTGTGTGTGCACTGCTGCAGTATAATAGCAGATATTGCTATGCCAATGAGCAACTGATTACTACTACATCTAGTTTTGGGTCCCTCAGTACAGGAACAAATGGACTAAGTGAAAGGGAGCTCAGCAGAGGCCATCAGGCTCCTTGGGGGTTGAATCTGTGGCCCTGTGAAGAGAGAGTGAGTGCCCACTTGGTCAGCCTGGAAGGAGGGAAAGATGGAACCAAGCTCTCACCGAGGTGCACAGCAGGAAAATAAGAGTGGTCATAAATGGAATCAAGAAGTGTGGGCAAAAAGGGGAAAAAAAGAGAGCATAATAAAACTGTGGAACAGGGGTTTTGGGGAAGATGTGCAGTCAGTCTTGGAGGTTTTCTGGAACTGGAAAATCTCTGGAAAACGTGTTCTGGATTCAGTGCTAAAGCTCACTTGAGTGTTGAGGCTGGACAGAGATGCTCTGAGATCCCTTCCATCTGGTATGATTCTGTAATTTTATTTTTCCTGACAGGATTAGATGTAAAGATTTTGGGAACCGTCCAGGGGATCTGTGTCCTCCAGAGGACTTTTCAGCTGCATGCAAATGGGTATGAAGCCTGACTGGGCTATTTCTCAGAGGCAAATAGGTACAGAGTGCTGTGATTTGGGAATCGGCTCTTGCCACTAGCCCATTTACCCGAAGGGCTTTAGTGATTCTAGCAAACTCACTAAAATGTAACTATAGCAAGTACTCTGCCATTTGATGGCAGTGTAGAACACGAAGTCACTGGTGAGGCTGTGAAACTAGCTTTTGGGTAAGTGATTAGGGCAAAAGGCATGTGGGAACAAAGACAACGTGATCAAGTTTCCTATAACTACAATTTAGACTGACAAGACGTGACTACTCTGATAAGTTAAATCCAAGACATTACAAGTGGTACAATGGAGCCTTCTTGGACTGCAGCTTACAGTCAAAATTAAATGCCATTTTAACTGTATCCTTGAGGAAACTACAGTGTAAAGTGAACTAAGTGTTCCTCAGTGCAGAGGAGGCACCACAATGAAAGAATCTTATCTGTTTGTAGACTACTGTTTTTGTCTGGAATCTACCAGTGGACACAGTATGCTGATGTCCTTCTGTTGTTTGCTTGGTCACTCTGATCCTGATGTACTAGTGCTTGCTTTGGCCGCAAAGTATCCTTCCTAACAGAGATCTTTTTATGAACAAAACAGCACAATTCTGATTTTTATGAAGAAAGACTGATAATGTTCAGCAAAATAGATTGCAGCCTTCCAGTGCCTGGCTTTACCTGGCTCTGATTGCAAAACATTTGCAGCAGATCATAGCTTGTCAGGGTAGTGGAGAGGAACAGCATCCTGATTCCCCAAAGAAAAATCTATCAGTAATGCTGCATGCTTCCTTTTCAAAATCTTTGCATTTCAACACATGAACTACTATTTCCTCCTGCTGTCTCAGACTGCATATCCCTTTACTTGGGACTCTGAAGTTGAAGAGCTGCAGTTGGGATAGGGCTTTCTAAACAAGGTCATCTAGTGTTGTAAAAATGCTTGTGCTAATTGTCTATATTTCCCTCACTTGTTTGTTGCGTTATGTGGGAGGGAGGTTATATAGAAAGTAACAAAGTAAGTCTTATTTTGGGGCTATACAAATAAATGTAATAGTTACTTTGAAATTAGGGACTGCAGAGAAACAGTATAGCAAAGAACAATGCTGGCAATCTTATCTCTATTACCTGGATCTCAGCAGCTCTTCACTTAGATGTATCTTGTACAGATGTGACACTATCACCAGAGGGTGTGGAGATGTTTGCTGTATGGGTCATCAGTAAGATGAGATGTGCCTGTTCAGGAGGGCAGCAAAACTTTAACCAGAGTATGGGAAACTAGAGAAGAGACAGAGCTCTAATAACTAGAACTACTATTGCAATTTAATTTTCCCCAATCTCAAACAAGGCAGCTTGTAAGGAGGAAAACCCCCTAAACACTCCTCTCCTCTAAAAACCCAACAGCAACAAAAAACTCCAACAAAAACAGCTCCCCAGATGTGAAGACCATTAATGCAGGCTGGGGTTCTAGTACTTGCATTTTTCTAATGTGATGCTCATAAGGCATGCCATACATGAAATAAAATGAAGAAAAGTGCATAGATCCATCTCTAATCTGTTGCCTCACGGCAAAGATTAGTAATTGATGTGCTGCAATTCATTTGGAACCCCTAAATGGGATCTGAATTTCAGTGGAGCCAGCCTAAGGTGATCATAGATGCCCAGCAGTTTTGAAAATCATGGATGGAGCTCAGCTGTACCTAAAATTTTCCAGAGGCAACACAATTGAATATTTAACATCCTGGAATACTTTTTAATCTTAGTAAAACCGTTGTCCTGCCTGTCTTCCTGTGCCCTTCCCACAGATTTTGAGCACTCTTATTCCACAATAAGTATATCCACAGGAAGTTATAGCCCAGGACCAATGTTTTTGTACATTTTCAAGAGGCAAGCTTCAGGTGTCTTAGACACCAGCTTTCAAGAGAAGCATGTTTCCAGCCTTCCTTCCTAGCACAGGGCATTCTTGCTGTGAAGGCTCAGCTTTCAAATCACTCTCTCATCTTGCATCTCCATCTGCAAACACTGCTAATGCATGGGTTTTAGTTTTCTTCAGCAAAAGTCTGTGGCTGCCACATGTCATAGAATCTCTGGTTTGAGAGGACATGAGTGGAAGCATCTTGGTGATCATCTAAGTGTTTTCCAGGCTCGCATTATTTTTGGACCATTTAGCAGAGCATGTACCAATGACAATGATGGTTTGGGGCAAACTACATGAACAAGAAATGTGTCTCAACAGATAAGGGCCCACTGAGCTCAAGCAGGGCTCACCACCTAAATTTACCATCAACAGGAATTTCTTGTCATCCTAAAATGTGCTTTTTACCTTGTTATAACTGTGAACCCTCTGAGTCATGTGCTTTTTTTGTCAGCCTGCCTTTATGGGTTGGCTAGTCTAATGCCAGAAGCCCTAGCAAATTGCTATTTAAATACTCTCTACCTGGTCTCCTATAAAGTGTACATCTGAGTGCAGCAATGGATGCTGTGGTCATGGTCTTAAGCCTTCCCAGAACTCTATGAACAGAAAGTTTCCATTGTGAGTAGTTTCCTATACTTCTGTTCTGCTTCTGCAGAAAACCCTTTTCAGTAGATGAGAACTAATGTTTTCAGTTAACTCACCTTAATAAGTTAATAACTAAATTACCTAACTGGAATAACTTACAAATTAACACCATTACACATGACTGAGGAACAAGTGTTCCTCAGGGGAGAAAGCACACTAAACCTGACTACTACATAACTTCCAATGCCATTGTTGCTGGTGGAATGACAGTGGCTTTAAGGTAATGACATTATCTTTGGATTTGTCTCTTATATCCTCAATAAGATGCTGAATGTTCTCCTTTTTCATGGTCCTATAAGTGAATACATCATTATTGGAGTGACAAGGAGTTGGATCCTTTTAGATGCTGTTATTTGTTGAACAAAAGACTTGATTCATGTAACCACTTACGAGGCCTCGATATGAATTGCAGTTCCAACCAAGGTAAATGCACAAAACAAATGCAAAATCCTGGGTCTGTACCAATAAGAAATGAAGAATGAATTGAACCAGGAACGCAAAAATGAAAAGGAGTCCACCTCTCCCTGTTGTAGAATAAATTTAGGATATGAGTAATAATAAATGGCAATATGAAAGGGAGTTTAACTTAAAGCTTTCGTGAATAGCTTTGAGTTTTATTTAACAAAAGGAGATTTATGCAACTCTTCTAGTGCCTGGGAAGACTACATTGCTCTTGAATGCTTCCTTGCTACTCTGGGTGTGGCTATAGCAGGTAAAATGGACTTCATTAACAAAAATCCAACAAAATGACACATCTTCTAGCTTTAGTTTCAACTTTCACAACTTAGCAACTTTAAGTTTAAACTTTCATGTCAAGTCATAGAAATATATCAGTTGAGCTTTAAGGTAGTACAGTCAAGACTCATTAATGAATAGTTCAAGAGTTTGACTTGTAAACCTATGTCGACTTTTTCTAGAAATTACTGTTTATTCCAAACGAAGATAAAATATTTCTAATGGCTTAATTTAGAGAAAGAACTTTGTTTATATATAAAAGGAACAATTATCATACTGAGTCCCTGAGTTAGTGTGGTTTTCAGGTCATGTACCTAATGGTGTAATAGGGTGTGAAGTGCTTTAACGACTTGCCTGAGACTGTACAGTGATCCTGTGGCAGAGGCGAAACCAAAGCTGAAGTACTGTTTCCTGATCCACTGACCTATTCCTAGAAACACTGCTGCTCTAGTCTCAATAAACAAACATAAAGCTGTTATGAAATGTGTAAGATAGTCAGGCTTCTGACAACATATTGAAAGACAAGAACCAGTTGTGCTGCCAGGCAGCATCTCTCCTATTTTCCTTTTTAGCCCCAGCTCTGAGCCCATTAAAGGACTTCGAGAAGGGAGAAAACTCTGTAGTGCTGCTGCTAGAAAAAGAGTAACTCATAGAGCATCCTAGACACTCTGCATGTTGTGGAGTAATGTCCTGTTTGGCGTTCTCATGCATACTGTGTCCAAGTCAAATACCATCCTGAAAGACAGATCTGAGAGGACACATATGTATGAGGTTAGATGACAGCTGCATACCAAACACCCAAGACAAAAGAGAAAACTCCTGACTCAGACAATGCTTTTAAAGCTGCTGAGATAACAAACTGAAATTCCTAAAATGCAGGATGTCCTGCTACAGGAGGGGCCATTAAGAAGGAGGTGGAAGGAAGCTGGACAATCCCAAAGCAAACCGTTCACACACTTATTTTCAAAACCAAATCCAAAACTCAAACATGCAACTAAACCTAGGTAAGAGAAATTATTGCAAATAATGATCTCTCTGTCACCCATTATTTTAAAAGGGATGTGGCCAGTGCTGGGCATTTTAATAAAGGACCTGAGCTTATTTTTAGGCATTTGATAAACTTACCTAAAATGTAGGTATAAGATTTATCTCCTCAAGNGCAAAACAAAAAACTTCTCATCCTGATGTATTTCAGTAAGGCTTAATATGGTCAATAAATATGCCATAACTACTTATATGAAACAGTTTCTAGACACTCTTAGGACTCATTCCTATTCCCTCTTTAACTCAGTGAATATTTGAAATGTACTTTAGGTAAAATCTTAACGGTTTTTACATATTATTAAGTTTATTTTTTTCATTTACCTGCTGCTCTTATAGCCACAGAATTTCATAAAGGGAATTCTGTTGACTGTATTTTGTACTAAACAAATAAAATCTACATCTCAATGCCTGACAGTATTTGCTCTATGCATGTTTGTGTATGTAAAATATATTAAAATGCATTTATTAAACAAAGTTCAGTACTGATGTGTACAAGCATGCATATATTTTTTTATACACTTAAATGTGTCTAAAGTGTACAAATGCTATAGCCACTAGTTCTTGTTAGTGATCTTTTGAGAGGACAGAAGCTGAGAAACAATTAAAAGAGCTATCAAAAAAAAAGTTTGTCACTTAGTTCTACAAATATTTTTTGCTTGACAACAGTGTCAGAAACAGTGTCAGAAAACTGCAGTTTGGAGCAGAGAACCAATTTTTCTTCATATTAATTTAAAGCATTCTCCCTGATTATGGTTCTAATTATGATGGGGAAATGTACAATGTGGTGGGTATTTAATTTTTTTTTTTCCTTCTGAGATTAAGTGTAATAATATTGGAAAATATTAAGCTAAAGGAAAAAAAACCCATAACAACAACAAAACCTGTCCTGGAACGTTCTAACTGGCACCTATGCAATGTAGTTCTCAAATATCAAATGGATGTGCACAACAAACTCAGACTTTGCCTTAGAGAAGCATGGAATAGGATGCTAAAGTTCCTATCCTATGATGCAATAAACTAGTGGCAGAGCTTCAGCTTTCAGTTAAAAACAATGAAAACCTGCACTGTGTACTTGATTCTGTTTATGATGGGACTCAGTGCTTCGTGGAGCAACCAATGCAACTTTTCAGGTATTCATTTCAAGAGAACATTTAGCAAAAAAAACCAAAAAAACAAAACCCAACTACATTCAAAGTGTTTGAATTTCCAGTTAAGATTGATTCATACTAGCAAGAAAACATTTCAAACTATCCTCTTGCTGGTTACATTTTTTCCTATTCATTCTACACACACGGAAAAGCAATACAATCTGCGCAACATCAATCACCCACCAGGCCCCATTGCTTCTGTGAATGCTACTTTTCTTCTTAGATTTTTCCATGCAACTGCACTTTGAGCAGACAAGACTTTAATGCATCTGCTCATTAAGCCCAAAACAGGAATAATTTTTGCAGTTGTATTCTCTCAACATATGGAATATTCTACGAGTCTTGAAAAATGTAGTGGACATCTGTGTCATACAGAGAGGTATATACATTCAGTAGCTCTTTCAGAGGGTTAGGAGACTTGCCCTAGTCAGGTTGAATGTCAAATCACTGCCTATTAATGAAAATACAACATGAAATGTGGACACTCTTAAACTGAAATGCCTGTATCTATCAAGTGTTAATTACACCTGGTACAAGAGAGATCAGAGCCGAAGGCGTTACTTGAGTTCTGCTGAGGTTCTGTTTTGCTGGTACTAAAAAACTAAATCACAACTTCCAAGTGATTGTCATTTCACACTGAGTTCCCATGTGAAGTTGTTATGTTTATACTACAAAAATAATTACATATTCTTGTTTTGCCAATTTGCTTTCGAGATCACTGGAGATGAGAATTCTCCTCATTTAAACTCTGAAGGCTCTTCAGAATGTGTTTACCATCCTGTCTACATTAGCATGCCATGTCTCATTTTAATGCAGTCCTTTTCACAACAGCTAAAAGATATCACTCCTATTCAGGAGAAGATTTTTTTTTTCTTGTTCAACTTCAGTGAAACTTGTGGCTTTCCATCACTCAAATACCACCTTTTCTGTTTAAAAATATGTTCTATCTAGACTGTCCTTGTGCCAGCTTGGAGTAATACCTACCTAACAAAGAAGCTTGAAAGGTATCATTTTCCTGTGTCTGCTTGAGTTATTTTGTGATGTGGCTTCCAGGAAGAAAGTTACCTTTAGCAATGAAATACCTAACCCTGTGCTGAACGTTAAGTCACAAGAAGCCCTGAGTACAAAGGAGCCTATGCTTTAAATGCAAAACAAAGCTAATTGAAACTCCATGCTGTTGTAGTGCCTCATCACTATTGTTTTGGTGTTTTCACTAAGCATTTTACTTGCTTTATGGTCTTTATTCAGGTAAGAGAATTTTATCTGAAACTTTATACAGCAGGGTTTTCCATGGTCCTGCATCATTTCCACTGATGAGCAATAGGGATTGGTATCATAGGGATCACATGACAGTGGTTCATGATGAATAAAGCTTGCCTGAACATGCTGTGTATCCTGTGGGAGCTCTGAAGGAGAAAAACCTTTTCCTTACAAGTCGAGCAAACTCTTTTTCCTGTAGGACCAGCGCGTTGGTGTGTTGCCATAGGACTGATGAGTTCCAAATTAGCTTCCTTATCAGGCCAGTGCCATGGGAAGGTGCACATGGATAGACTGATAAATCATTGCTTGATCAGTGGTATAGTTTACTTCCCATGATTTTCAAATATTGGACAGATCAACGTGCTTTTCTTCACTCTTACTGATTGGTTTGTTGTGTGTTGTGAGTTTTTAGTTGTTGTATGGGGGGTTGTTTTTTTATTTGTTTTCTTGTAAGGTTGTGGTTGTGTGTGTGTTGTGGTTTTTTGTTTTTTGGTGTTTTTTTTGTTTGTTTTTTGTTTTTTGGTTTTTTTTTTCTGGTTGGTGTTTTTTTGTTTGGTTGGTTTTTGAGAATGACTTGTTGCTCTTGAAAGAACTGCAGAAAACTCTCTTCTGGCCAGTTAGGAGTTTCCGCTGCTTTAGGTAAAGGTTTTTCTTTTCTGCTACTTCAACTAAAGGTTTTTCTTGAGGGCCAGTAGGGATTGCATATGCTGGTGGCCAAGAGGGTGATTCCTACCATCTGTCATGCTAGAATAATTTTCAGTCTGATAGTGTGCTAGAGAAAAAAAATATATACTGATATTACATAATTAGCACATGACAGGAGAAGTTACTTAGGGAGTATTTTACTGCCCAAGGGCAGATGAGCTTTACAAAGAGTAATTTCTGAGCTCTATCAAAGATTTTTCTCAACTGAATGTGAACCCTGAAAGCACCATCAGGATTATAATGATTTCCTCTAGTCATGCAATGCTTCTTTTTAAGGGGGGGAAGGGGGGATGCCAGTGTAGGGTGCTAGGCAGTGGGAGAGTGAAAAGCAGCACATGTTAAAACTGCTCAGGCTTGCTGAGTGTAGGTGCTTCTTGCTTTAGACCTGCCAGCTGGTTTCTGTGAGTGCTCCTGTGTAATGCTGTCTGACAAAAACATTTGCAGGAGGACAAGTCCCAGATATTTTAAGCATTGAACTATTGATATTTCTCTCCCCGCCCTCCCCCCATTACTTTGGACAAGTTAATAAATCTATTTATTTTTCTTGTTGCTTCAGTGCAAATTTTGGTCTAGCTTTCCTCTTTGCTAGCTCAGCTTCACACCTGGGTAGCTGTATTTTGCAGCCCAGCTGTGCAGTGTGCAGGCAGGACAAAGGCATTTTATAAACTGACCAAAAATGCAAATGCAGTAACAAAAATGAATGAAAAGAATGAGCTCAGAGGAGACCTTTTCACTGAAATAGTAGCTTGAATTTGATAATAGTTAGAAACATGTCACAGTTATTCTACCTTTCCCTTATGTAAGATAGAAGTATGGTGATCAGCTCACACTCTCAAAGGTTATACATCTGTTGGGAGCCTTACTGCAGATTTGGTTTGGCTTACTTGGCAGTTCAGAGTATGGTAGGAGGTGCAAAATCCTTCTGCCTCTGCAGGCATCAGAAGATTTCTGTTGTTTTATGTGTATTGCAGAAAACCTTTGTGAAGTAAAGCAACCAAAGTGAAAGGCTTCATGGAAATCTAATCATCTGATGAGAGCTTGTCTGTCCTTCCTGTCAAGCTGTTCTGGGATACTTCTAGGAGTTTTTTTCTTGAAATAAACCAACAAACCCATTTTACAACATTTTGTCTTCTCTGATGCAGAGGCAATAGAGAGAGAACTTTTCAAGTGAAATCAGTGTGAGTTTTGGTACTAAGTTTAGTGAGTGCTTGATTTCCTTTTGACTTCTGGTTGCTGTTAGTTGATCATTTTGCTTTGTATGTTCTGGTGTGTGTATATTCAAAAGTAGATGCTTATGCTGCCACCTGCATACAATAATCAGCTTGTGCAACCTCATAGATGAACTCTGTTGGTGACATAAGCAGCAGTGCTTAAACTGGGACATATGCTGAAGCATAATCTCACATGCCTTGTTATAAATAGATCTGACACATAGATGTGAGGGAACATACAAGACATGGGTTGCTAGACCAAACCTTAGTGGGAAATTGCCTCTGCTTTTGAGAGCTCATGTGTTAGAAAGTCAGGACCCCCAAGTCTGTCACCCAAAAAAGGATGAGGAGAGAAATGGGCAATGCTCTTAATTTGCTATGCTATAGAAGAGCAGTACAAGCTTCCTGACACCAGTCTAGTGTTACTTAGGATCCTCTGCTTCCTTCTCACTGCTAGGTTAGGTGCTGGTCTCGATGCCTTGTGCTTTACAGTCACCTCACAAGCAAGAAGAGGATGTTTTGCTTTAGGATAGGGAAATATGCCTCTGTTCGGGAATCAGACACTTCCAGCAGGTCAGGGAGCATATGGAAATTTCAGGGTGGTGTACATGATAAGCACAAGAGGGCCCATGTTTCATGAAAGACCACTGTTAGTACCATGTGAATAATTAATAGATAAGGAAAAACACAGCCCAAGGAACACCATAATGTCACTAGAAGTTATTCAGTGCAGCTTTTTATACGGCCATAGGTTTCATAGAACGTTACAACAGTTTTCTCCTCAATAATTATATTGTATGACTCAAAAAATGTCAGGAAGTTCATCTGAGATGTCTTTATAATAAAACACTAGAAAAAGAAAGGAAATTTGGAATGAGAAAAACAAAGAGAACTATTTCTATTTTGCCTTCTCCTGGAGCGTCAGAGAACCATATGAGGGTGTACCATGAGCTGACACAATGATAGGGATGAGAATTTTATTCCTCATGGCCACAGCCACACACACAATGTGTGTGCCAAGAGGAACAGAACACAGCAGTAAAGCTTGGACACTGAGATGCTGCAGGTTACCCAGGAACATGTGCATTTTGCTAACTGTCATGCTCCTGCAACAGAGCCTCACTCTTATGTCCTGCCCACTATCCTCTTCGGGTCTCCCACAGCGTTCATCAGTTATGGGTGCCAGCTGCTCCAGGACCAGAACTCTCTCTTAGGTAAAACAGTATCTGACAAGGCTCAGGTTCCTGTTCTTTTCCTAGTTCTTTTCTAACCTCACAAACTAATGGAGACTTCTCTTCTTCCTTTTCTTAGTAAAACCTTTGCTCTAAATTTTTCATCAGTTCAACATGAGAGGACAAATTGACTCAGGTCAAATTTGTCTCAGAAAACTAACAAAATCAGTCTAGAACTTATTTATTTGAATATATGAATGTTTTATTTGTATATCACACTTAATCCTATGAATTGAATTGTTGTGTGCCCAGAGCTGGAGTTGTTATGCTAAATAATACTGCTGTGGAAGCTGATGGCTGAGTAATACTCTGTGGATAGGTAGTATAGTAAAACACTGTGGTAATGCTCTGTGGATAAGTAGTTTACTAAAACACTGTGGAAAATGACAAGGTTACAAGTTGATGGAGTTTTACTGTAAATATTGTTGGGGAAATAAAAAAGTTGCCTTTAGTGGAAATTAATTAACAGGCAGCATCTTCACTGGCAGTTCTTCCATTTACCCTAAAGTCTGATTTGGTCCTGTAAGAAGAGACTCAACACAAAGATACTACAGTAGGAAGCTGCGCACAATGATTTCAGTTCTTCTGTCTCTTAAATTTCTACCAAAGGTGATTTGGCCAGAACTTGTATAGCATAGTTAAACTTCCTACTTCAGTACTGCACTTTCCCCCCCTTTTCCCATTGAAACACATGTTTTTTGTCTCCCTCTCATTCTAGCAGATGGTCTCCAGTTATATGCAGGAGCTTCTATTCCCTGGGTTGCTACGCAACAAAATGCATCCTATCTGCATCCTTTCTGTGCTGTATCCCGTTTCCGTTCAACAACTCAAAATAACCAGCTTAGTGCTTCAACATGCTGCTTCCTCTTTTCTACAGAGTTGAATATCTATCAAGTATCTTCCTGGGCTTCCTATCTCTTCCTGTTACAGCCTTGAAAAAAATGTGTTTGCTCTGAATTGATTTTCCTCATCACTTCCTATTTACATCAGTCCACTTAGTGCTAAGGCAGGCAAAACATACAGAAATGAGTCACGCAGCTGCTAGCCCATAAAAAAAAAATAGTGTCAGCCAATTGTGTGATGTTTGAAAGCAAGATTCTTCATTGTTGTCAGGTGTGGGGTTCCTGTTTGTCCTTTTTATCATGGCTTTGTTTCCCTACTGATACCAGAAAGTTGAAAACAAACTTTTCTCTCTCCCTCTTTTTTTTTTTTTTTTTTTTTGCTACTGGGCTTATGAAAAGGAAAATATTCATCTTCAGCACAACAAGGGAGAAGATGAGATAGAAAGAGCAGCATGATTTGCTCTGCCCAGTGGTGAGGAAAACTTTTTTGGTGGGGTTAATTTCTGTTTTAGTAGGTGTTTACTGCTATGGTTGAAACTGTACTTAAGACATTTACTGCTGTTAGTGCTGAGTTTTGTATGCTCTAAATTGTGTGCATTACTATTGAAAGCTCATCAGGCTAAGTGCAATTAATTTGCACCAGAGTTCATTTTACTGTGGGTTGGTGTGGTGGGTTGTTGTTGGTTTTTTTGGTGGGGTTTTTTTTTTTTTGTTTGTTTGTTTTTTTTTTTTAGGTGACCTTAATTCCTATCACAGCTTGGCTTTCCCTGTAACAGGGAATGTCAGTTCTGAAGAACCTCTCTTGTTGCTTACCTTGAGGATAATTTAGTAGGTTAAAGGACACGCAGAGACTTATTTTGCCCTTCTTGAGCAATTTCAAGTTGAGGATGTGGTCTGTATTCAACAGTTATGCTCCCCCTCTGGTCAATGGAGGAAAAAAAGGCACCTTCAGTAAATGAATTATAGTAATCCAGTCAGTCACTAAAGGTAGGGTGACTCACTGAGATGCAGGACTTCTGACTCTCTGGAACTATTGAAAGAGTTTGGCTGACAGCTTGAATGAAATGCCTAATTCTGCAGTTTCTAAAGAGGATGTGGATGTTAACAGTCTGTTTTCATATAATTCCAAAAGATTTCTCTCTTTCTCCAAAATTATTATAATTTCTTGCTATCTTTGGACACAATTTTCAGGTACAAATAAAATTGCTAATAAAACTACAGATATAAAGATTACTACTCAGCCAGTCTGGCTTTTCATAATTCCTCTTCAGAGATCACGTCTATAACCAATATAGCCTGGGTTCACCCTGTGTAACATAGAAGTCAGTCTTACATTTCTGGAACAGCAGTGCGCCTAAACTTGCCCCTGCTCCTCCTCCCTTTTGTTTTCCAGTGGAAATGCCCATGTTCCAATAATGCCTTAGGTTAAACCTATCTGAGTTTCAGTGAACTGTATCTTTCCAGCTTATATTTGAAATACAGCTTTTGATGAGAGATTCAAGGCAGAGTTTGACACTTATCCAGAGCACTGTTTTAAACTATGTGGAACAATTTTCTGTGTTGCCTGAAAGCAGAATTTCAACCGCTATTACTTTTCTGAAGGAATCTGACAAATTTTTTATTAGATATCATTAGTTTCCCCCATACCAGGTGGACTTGGGAAGCTTCTGCTTCCTGCATGGTTACTGCCTTTTAATTTGATTTTTCATACAGCTTTTGGCATTCTGGTTTTGGCTCACTGGCATGACTGTCCTCTTGTTGCAGCAGCACTGGAGCTGCAGGGCAAGGTCTACACTTATGAGGCTGCTATGCGTTCTCCTTGGCTGGGGTCTTGCTGTTCTTGCTGCAAGTGCCTCTCAGCCCTCTCCCAGGCCTCTGGCCATGTTTCTTGGCTTTCACCTTTCCTGTTGTAGCCTAGAGCTGGCTTTGGCAGAGTCATTTATAGAGCTGGTGTTTCTTTGCTCGATTCCTTGCACCAAAGACTCTAATAAAGTCTGGCCACTCAGAGGACATCTTGGCAGCTGTGCCTCAGGAAGCTCAACTCATTGCTGCTGCTTCTTCGTGGTGGTAGCCTGTATAGTATATAGGCTTGGATCTGTCGGAGCCTTGTTTCAGGGCTTCTCCTTTTCCTCCACTTCCCTGATGCGGTGCAGAGGTGAGGAGTTGTGCATTTGCTGCTCACCTCACTCTGTGCCAAGGTAGCAGCAGAGACTCCCACTTTGCCCTCAGGAGCAATGCTTCAACTAACTTTGGGCGGCAGGTTTAAATTCTGCTCATTCTAAGAAACCTCCACAATTTAGTGAACTAAACTGATTTCAACTTGCTATAGGAATAACAGTAAATAATAATAATGAAAGTATCTTTGTATATAAAATATCACTTTTAAACTGACACTAATAGTACAATAATAGTAATGCATGGAAGAATTTGTTCCCATTGAACCTTTAGGAAATCTTTGACACAGCATGGTGTGGGAATTGCTGAATATTGCCTTAAGGGTTGTGTGTGTATGTAAAGGGAGCCCTGGATATTCGTCTTACTTTCCTCTGGTCTTAATGTCTTGGAAACTGTGCATTAAAAATATAAGCCGTCAAGAAGAAGATAGTTACAAAGAAGCTGGCAGGGATCGTAATTTTAAGTAATGTGAGTAATTTTCTAACATCACAAGAAGGGAGAGTTAAATTCAGGAAGGGTAAGTTAGTTCTACCCAGGAGTTTTCACAGCAAAGGCTAAGATTGCTTTTGCCCTGAGAGATGATAGAAGGATCCCTCCAGACAGATGGTGTCTCTTGACAAGATGAGGTGCAAATTGTTTGTTGGATTATAGCCCACAGAGTTTAAGAAGAAAAAAAGGAAAAAAAGAAAAAGGCAGTTGTAACCTATACTGTATTTCTTCATTTCAATTAGTCCCCCAGCAGTCAAATGCCTCTGATGTCCCAGGATCTGTGAAACATGGAGCATTTGAAGGCTTAGGCCTCAGAGTAAATAGCTGTCAAACATGGAGCAGTGACAGATGTGGTATGATTGGTGCTGCTTGTTTCCTCTACGTGCCTTGTAATGTGTACCACTGTTTAAAGTCCAGCTGAAGGTTTCTGGACTCAAGGCCAGGAGGTATGTTTAAATTGCAGCACAGTTGATACTTTTTGTAGAGTTTGCTTTGCTGCCTGCTGCATTTCCTTTTAATAAAGTAAATGTGTGTCACCACCAGCACAGAATGATAGGAAATGGTAGCCGTGGCCAAGTTATTTCACAATAAAGTTTTTATTGTGAAAAAGATACTTCCTCTTAAAGGAGCTTTGTGCTTATTGCTTCCAAATATAGAAACAGCATATTTAGAATAATGTATATGGAGAACATTCTCCAGACTTTATTGACAATTAGAAGGTACAGAGTATATATATTGGATTATGCCTCAGTAAATTTGCTTGACAAAAGGGACTACTGTGCTCTGTTGATATCTGTCTTAGAGATATGTAGCCTAGAAAGAGAGAGAAAAGCTGACAGACTAGCACACCTTCAGTTCTCTTAAAGATATAGAAGCCCAGCTTTCATGGAGTTAGTTTGCTTGTGATCTTCCCTAGAAGCTTTCTGATGCAATTGATTTCTATTTGAACTTCCGAAAAAACTAACAGGTACTTCTCCTGAAGTGACAGTGTGGGATTTTGAGTCTAATAAGAGACATTTATATCCTCTTTAAAAAGGAACTCTGTCATTCATGGAATAAGTAAGGTATTTTCTAACTTCACCTAGCAGCAATATGGAATTTAAAATTATGATCATTCACTAATTATATTTTACAATTAATTTTAGAAATATCACCAAATTTATCAAAATAAATGTGAAGTGGAACATTTGCAGGCAAAGAAACTATTTTGTCTTGGTGTGTTTGGAGACTACCCAAGAAGACAACAGATATTTTCTGTGATGAGGACCTGCAGATCTAGTGTATGATGATGGAGATAAAGGGACAGATTAATTCCTGGTTTGTGTCACAAAATGCTAAATAAAGTGGTCAGGAAAAATCACAACTAGATGAATCTTTATACTGTATTTGTTTCAATACCTAGGAATGAACAGGTACTCCTAGAAGAAGTTCCCTTTCAGATGTGTTTTAGGTTTGGCTTTTTTTGGTTGTGGTTTGTTTTTTGTTTGTTTGTTTTTTTTTTGCTGCCTGTTACTTTTTTTTTTTTTTTAAGTTGGCTGTTTAGTTTTTTTTTTTTTAACAAGTCAGAAGGACTAGTTCTTGGGAATCGCAGAGGCCAGTCAGTTAACAGAGTGGAAAGAAGAAATACAGAGCTGCAACTCTCCTAACAAGAGACAAAATGATGCTCATGCATTGTTCTAATAAGCAATCTGCATTAATCACTTTCCAGTAGACTCACTGGTGTGTATCCATAGAGGGATGCTCTTTCCCAAGCATTGATTTCCATTGTACATGAGTTACTTTCAAAACATTTTCTGACCATTTTCAGTACATATATGGGTCTGTAAGAGGAATATTATACAACTAGATTTTAATAAAAATGTCAATTATGTTGATATGCTTCAACACCAACTCTATCTTGATTATTGACACAGTAAGAGAAAAGAGGCAGGCACAGTAATTAGCAAAGCAATCGATTCCAGCGTTGTGCAAAGGAAAAGAAGGAAAAGAAACTGTTCTGGTGCGGATCTGCAAGGGAAAAGAAACTGCTCTCTTCACATACCATAGATCTCTTGCTTAAGAAATGAACCTTTTTGTTTCCTTATTTCTATGTGGAGCCTAGTTTTTAGGTCCCATGTAAGGAAGTACTTCTAGGAAATGATACTAAGGGCACAATATGGCTACATGAAAATAAATAATATATCAATATACAACACTTATATGTAAACAGCCTATGAACAATATTGATAGAGATGGACAATTTCTAACTTGCTCTTCTGGAATCTGTATCTGAAATTCATGATGAGAAAGAGTCCCATTTAAGAAAAAAAAATTTAAAAATTAAGAATTGCATTCTCATGCCTGCGTGCAGAGGGGAGCATAAGGGAGCATTATGCTATAGGTTTAACGCTTAGATGCAAGCAATGTGTTATGACAACTGCCCTTACAAACCACACTCCTGGCAGTAGCGGAGCTGGCTCTGTCCTGTTCAGGTTACTTTCACTTCTTCCAGACTGGCATTAAAATAGACAGGTGGTCTCAAGCTAACCAGCACAGTATAAGGGTTCAGGCATAGCCACCATGGGCTTCTGAAAGCTGTGGAGCTGCTTCAAACTGAACGTGACATGTACGCGGCATGTCCTTCAGTATGGTGTCTTTACAGCATCATGTATCTCCTTGAAGGAAATTGTGATGCTATTCTACTATAATAGTTTGATTATCTTAAAAGTGATTTGTCCCATTCCTGGAGAATTTTATTTATTTTTTAAAAGGTGCAATCAGTGGTTAAACAATTGGAGAAGTGGTTTAGTTATGTAAGTATATTACCTCTGAGCCCAAAGTGGTCTTCTCAGTATGATATGCTTAAAAATATTTCTAATCCAAACTCTGTAGAAGGTGCTCACAAGGGACAAATAACTTAATATTGACATAGCCTTAAATATATTGAAAAGACATAAATCAGAATAATGAGATTCATAAATCTGTTAATATTAATGTGGAAACCTTTTGGGAAATGTAGTGTAAAATCAAAGAAAAAAATGAACTTGAGATGTAAGTGATGATTCTAGTTAAATGAATAAATATTGGATATTTTGTTCCTTCTCAAGTCAGAAAAAGACTTTACATCATTTTGAAATTGTGCTTATGTCTTTAACGCTCTCCTAAACAGAAAGAACATACAGAGAAAAAAAAAACAGAGGAAAAAAAAATACCTAAAGTTATCTCTAAAATGCTGCTAATAAATTAAACCCCTGGAACAATTTGTTTTTCGCATCATGGAATGTGGAAAGCACCATGAAGCCTTTCTTTCAAAAAAATTTCTCTAGCATCAATAGACTAATTCTACACTGACTTCCAAGGCCATAAAAATTTATTAGCAAGAAGAATATGTATATTGTTATTCATTTGTTCACAGTGCAATGGGTAAGGTTCTGTCAGCGTTTCCCTTAAAAACCCCAATAATTGAACAGGAAATTCCGGCACACATGAAAATGCATTCAGGCTGCATTTGACAAAAGGGCTTCCTTAACTGTAATCTCAGAATTAATTGTTTGGATGTTTTATAGCTTGAAGTGAAATTTCCTGTCCTTAGCGGCTATGAGATGGTCTGCATCTCTACAAAGTATTATCAATATCAGCAATTGGGAGAGCAATGTGCCCTTGTGGCCAAGAAGGCCAATGGGATCCTGGGGTGTGTTAAGAGGAGTGTGGCCAGCACATCAAGCAAGGTTCTCCTCCGCCTCTACTCTGCCCCGATGAGAACTCACCTGGAATATTGTGTTCAGTTTTGGGCTCCCCAGTTCAGGAGGGATAGGGATCTACTGAAAAGAGCCCAAAGGAGTGCTATGAAGATGATTAAGGGACTGGAGCACTGTCCTGTGAGGAGAGGCTGAGGGACCTGGGGCTTTCTGGTGTGGTGAAGAAAGACTTAGAGGGCATCTAACCAATGTTTATAAATATATGAGGGCTGGGGGTTGAGAGGGGGAGGGGACAGGCTCTGCTCAGTTGCACTCTGTGATAGGACAAGGGGCAATGGGTATAAACTACAGCACAGGAAGTTCCACCTCAACATGAGGAAGAACTTTAAGAGTCATGGAACACTGGAACAGGCTACCCAGAGAGGTTGTGGAGTTGTCTTCTCTGATTAATCACATCCTCTACAAGAAGTTGAATTCTGTGTGTTAACAATATTGATTTTTGAAAAATGCTTTGTTTTTTATGTGGCAAGAAATCTTTTATCACTAATGCTTCAAAGAGATGGCTGTTGTACATGTGTTTAAGGGCAGAATCTTAGTTTAAGGGCTCTGCCCGGTGATGCTCAGTGACAAGGCAAGGGGCAATAGGTGGAAGTTGAGGCATAGGAAGTTTCATGTAAACATGAGGAGGAATTGTTTCATTGTGAGGGTGACAGAGCATTGGAACAGGCTGTCCNATGTTCAGAAGGACTTCATTAGCTAAGAAGACTTTGGCTGAGGACGTTTATGCTTTAAACATATTGGTTCACTGTAGGGCTATCATGCCTCTAGGATATCGGAATCCTCAAACTTCTGCAGTTAGCACTGATAAACTATGCTTGCCTGAGTGAGAAAAAAGGTAGTTCGTGAACTTCTATGTAATAAATACCTAAAAAATGGCCAAATTAAGATTAGTAGAAAGTCATTGGGGGGGTGGGGTGGGGTTTCTGAGCACTTGCAAAGTTGAAAAAATGATCCCATACTGCACTCGTAAGCAGAACTGTGTGCTGGTGCTGCATAACAGTGAAAATCAGACCATAAAAGACTATTTGCCCTATTTCTTTAAAGTTCCCTAAAAGATGGTTTTTTCATTCATGTGTAGCAGACTACTACACATCAACAATGTTTTCAAGCCTCAGATCAATATCCTGGGTGTTTTCAGAGAAATTAATTAGTCTCACTGAGGTGTTACTCTACTAGGTTGGAAGAAAACTCCTTTGCTCCAGTTGGTATTGACTACATAGTCAACTGGATGCACACAGTGTTTACCCTCCTAAGATGTCAATTGAAGTGCTCCAGGGCAATACGATGAACATAAGAGCACACTTTTCTGCTGTTTTATTTGTAAGCCTTAACCACACAGAGACTTTTGTCTGAGTACAATTATTTCAGACTATTGCTCCACTACCTGTTTTTAACTAAGACTTATCTTTGATTCTAATATGATTCCCAAATTAGTAATTTTCTGGTTAGAAATGGTCACTTTCCTTGTAGCAGTATCTGAAAATATGTCTTGATTTCAATAGAAGCAGATGGTCTTTATAAAGAGGAAGTCTGTGATTAATTAAGAGATTTCAGAAGTATTGAAATTATCAAATCTTGCATGGTGCATTACAAAATAATTTTTGACTACCAAAGGCCAGCTCAGGGATGTAAATTGTGTGCATTTCCACACATATGTTTACTGTATTTTGCAGTATAGGAGAGATGGAATATTCATTAGGGAGTCAGAAGCTGCAGTTCATGTTTATATGTGATGTATTTCTGCAGGAATATGCCACGATCCCTGTGTTACTTATAGATACTCTTTCTGTACCCTTTAAAAATTAGTATGGCTGTATGCTGCTTATGCTTATGTGGAGCAGAATTTAGTCAGCAAGGGATGACTTTATTAGTAGACTTCAGGCTAGTGTTGCAATGCCTCTCTTCCAGAACTGCAAATCTCCTGTCCCCAGTTCCTGAGAAACAAGCTTGGAAAGTGGAGAATTTAATTTAGATATTTTATAATGAAAGATTATTTAATTTTCAGTTTTCTTGCAATAAAAGCTTTTCAAAACCAAAGAAAAAATGCAACATTCCTCTTCCCCCAAACCAACTCACACCAAAACAAAAATACAAAAAAACCCCCAAACCCTCAACAAGCTTATGTGACCTGAAAATGAAAGGATGTGCATTTAGAATGAAAGGATGTGCATTTAAGGTTGCCTTGTCTGGCTTTTAAGCATCAGTCTTAAAGACTGTAATCTGTAATTTTAGCATCTCATCAGGACATTAAAAATAGTAGGCAAATTCTCCCCTTATCAAAAATGTCTCAGCTCAGCTGGAATTTACTTCCCAAGAGATAAGGTGAACTGTAGAACCTCTCAACCATATCTCTGTTTCAGTGACCATTTCAATGTTTTGTATCTTTCAGGAGACAGGGAGACTTTCAAATGCATTCTGAGTAGATGGCAGAGGTGGATTGAGGCTCTCTCAAGCAGAGTAGGAATTCAAACCCACTGTTTTCTGTGCAAAAGTGCCCTCAGCTCTGGGATCCTGCTGGCCAGGCAAGGACTGATGCCTTTTCAGTTTTGTCAGTCTAGCTCTCAGTTATTTTCAGGTGAAGTTGTTTGTGACTTTGGAAATAACTGAACAGATTTTTGCTGACAACCATATTTGATGAATACATTATTTGTTGAAAAAATTCCCCAACACTGTATGAATGATTGTGGGGTTTAGTAAATTCTCTGGAAACTTTATCAGACAATTTTATTGCACATAGAATAAAGTTAGAAATCCAGAAAGTGCTCTGCAGTCAGCTTCCTGCCTGTCTATTAAAAGTGGGAAGCTCTGTTGGGTTTTCCTTCCTATGACAGCTTGCCCATAACTCTTCAATCAGTTTTCCATAGCTGAAAAGTGTTTTTGGCTTTGTTTATTACTGAGAACTGTGAGTCTGTGTTCTCTTCTTGGTATGCCCAACATGAATCATGGTTTATAAACATCCTGTTGGTATTGATGGAATAACTGGAGACTTAATAAAACTTTGATCTTTTCAAGCAGCTCACATACACTAAGGCACAATGTTGATAGTCTTCAAAGTTCTAAATGAATAAACCCCCCACACCCTCACACAAAAACCCCTCCATGTCTGTAGCATGTACAGTGAGACACTATTTCACGTGCAGTGTTTCTGGTACCACCTCTTTAAAAACACCTGCCACATTTTGAAGTTCCAGAATAAAGCTACAAAGTTAAAAATTCCTTGATCCAAAGAATGCAGCAACTGATTTGATTCCCCACCACCACCATTTACAATAAGATATTCTAGACTGTGCTGTGAAAGCTGTGAGAAGGGTGGGCTGTTCTGAAACCCAAATGCTTTTCTTTTTCTGCTGATTTGTTTTGTATAGTTCCTATAGCCACAATGGCTGATATTGGTTATAGAGATGGTTAGGGACACAGAAGTAGCATTTAGCTAAGTCCTATTTCTTCCTGAGTTTAAGGATGGCAAAACATTGGCTCATAAAAAAATAGACTTTTAGAATGGTAAAATTTATGATGCTGGTACTCTGAAAATAGACCATTCGTAAAACAATCAACAGTTATGAAACAGTTTTTAAAGGCATCTTTTACAAGAGAGGTTTTATTTTTTCCCCTTCAAACTAGATAGTCCTTTAAAGATGACCCTGTGGAGTACAATAGATGGGACAAACAGTGAGAGACAAGCTTCAGAACGCTTTTGAATAACATCTAAAGCCTCATGGTGGCCCCTTTGATGTAAGCCCAAGGGGACTGACCACCTGTGTTGCTTTGTGCAGTGATGATTTGTTAATCAGGAAAACAAGAAATACAATATGGTCTCAAGTAAACATTTAAGTAATCTTAGATGAAACTTAGATTATTTTTTTTCCTGTGATGTTTACACAAAATAAATTTTTATTAACATCTGCTGCTTAATTTTGCATTTTTGCATCCAGTCTTCCATGAAGAAAGCTGTTTCTTATGCATTTTATTATTTTTCACCTAGATTACATAACCTAGGTTAGACTTTCAAAGAGGACAATCGATACATATGACCAGGTCTTTCTTACAGCTTTACAGCTGTGAGATTCACTCAGGTTTTTTTTCACTTCAGAAGTCATTACAGATTATTGAGTATCTTAAGCAGCCACCACTGTAGCTCGATCTACCTGAACCCTGATTTTTTTTTCCCCTAAGAACCAACAGATGAACAAATCATTAATATTTTATAGTGATGTAGAAAGACAAAGTGAAGTAAACTGTTTTTATAGGACACTAAATGCTAATGTCCACACTCTCCTTTTCATGGACTTCAATACTGATCAATGACAGATACGGGCATTGACAGATATTTTTCAATTTCTATATTGTCTGTAAATCAACCATGTTGCAACCATCTGAAGGGGCAGTAAATATCCTCCTCTTTGTAATTTCCTGAACATTAAAAATGAGAATTATTTTTTCAACTAGGAAGTTAATGTCAAGAGGCTAAATTGAAGCTTGAATTTGAGTAATGAAGTCCAGCACTGGTAAACATCCTAGTATTTAAGACACTTGCCAGTCCTTCTTTCCATTTCAGAGAAGGATTGCAAAAGGAATAATGAGGGATTATTCCAAGTGAGCCTACAGAAATGTGAGAATGCTGTCTTCTAGACTGAGCAATGTTCTTCCTCTGCAGCGAGCTCCAAACAGTCACTAATGCAAGGTTTACTTCAACAATCACATTTTAGCTTAACTGTCATATATTTTCTAAAATATGGACCTGAAGGAAAACTCATCTTTGTTTGGGTAAATCTACAATTATGGAAAGAAGTTGCTAAGGATTTCTTCCACTTTTAGGTGGAGAGCTGAGTGATGGAGAAATGCCAGTTTGGAAAAGGATACAGCCTGTTACACTGATGGAAAGGAGTTTTAAGTGATAGTACTTGGAGTATTATGGAAAAGCATTAGTGTCCTCCACACTCATTTTGCAAATTGCAAATTCAGTACAGTGAATTTAACTTTAAAACTGCTTAACAGGCCCCTCTCATCCTGAAGGACTTGACCTTAAATCTAACTTTTAGGATGTAGCCCATTAATTGACAAGACCAAACGCTCCATTCTGTGACATGTTGAGAATCAGATGAAATACAAATGTCCTAAAAACTCCTCCAATTCAGTCATCACCACAGCCACTTAGGGAAGGTGAGAAGCTCAGGCTGCTGCGGTCCCAGGCTTCTAAGCTACACATCTCCAGGCTTATGTCCAGAGTGCTTCTAGCCTGCATCTGGGAGTGCGCACCCTGGTTTTCTTCAAACTAGCCTCTGGATCCCAGGCTGGAAGTTCAGAAACAGACAGAGGTGAAAGTAGGAACACAAACCAGTTAAACCTGTGTGCTTGGCTGAATGTGCTGGCTAGTTATAGAGTGGCAATGTGATTAAGAGGTGGGGTAGAAAGCAATGACATTGATCTATGACATCAGCATTATGTTACTTTAGGACATTGCAACACCATTAAACTGCTTGGAGTACAACATCATCCTTTTGCCTTCTGCTGTGCTGTATCTTTCACCTCTCGTTTTCTGACATAATGAGATGGGACTCTGGGTGACAACAGTCCTCTTCTCTGCCACAGAAACCTTCTTGACCTCCTGAGCAGTGTCCTGCCTGGCCAGAGAAGGATACAAAGAGGAGAGAAGAAAGAAATAATATTGCTAGCAGCATCCAAATGCATAAAAACAAAAGGAGAAGTATAATTAAATTGCATGAGCAAACTTCTCTTACAACTTGGTGCTGGAAGTGTTATTTGTAAAGCCCATTTTTCTCTCTAAGCAGGCCTTCGTGATACAATTCTACATTAAGGCTCTCCCCAGCATCACCCAAATAAATGTACTTCCACTTAAATGCTACTGCAAGCTCACAAATTCCACTTAAGGATTGTTTAGTTCTGGTTAGTATTTTAATATATGAAGTGTTGCTTTTTTTTGCCTTGCTTACTTTAAATCTACCATTGGGATTAATTTGGTTATTTACTCTAAATAATGGAAATAAGTCAAAGGGGAGATGTTTTTCACATCGAGCAGGCACCATGTTCTTCTTGTATGAGCATTCTTTTCCTTTGTTTTTGAAACAATCTTTTGATTTCTTAGGTTTTCCTTTCATGACATTTAGGAGAAAAGGAAACTGCTGTTGAACACGGGATGCCTGGGATTTCTGTTTTATATTATACTTTTTAAATATTTGAACTCTGCTTCAGGATGGAACAAATTAGAGCTGAAACTGCAGGGTGGGTAAGGAGTCTCAAGGTTTCCTTATTTGATTTTCAGAGGTCTATATTTACTCTACCCAGTTTTATATTGTGAAGTACCCTTTCTACTCACTTTGAAAAGCCTTTTTATTGGTAGCAGGCTTCAAGCTAATAGTTACCTGCACAGCAGCTGCTAATCTCCATTACAATGTTGTAGATTTTTTTCCTTTCCCC